>LUGF01044657.1:4738-22830 GCA_001625245.1 Calycopis cecrops
TTAAGCACAATTCCCCTACAAATTGACGGAAATAGATTTAATAAATACCATAAAACATTGTTACCGTTATTTCAGGTTCTTCAGATTTTTCAGGTGCCATAGTTTCTTCAGTTTTTTCAGTTTTTCAGTTACTTCAGTTACAGTTTATTTTAATTTACTCGGTTTTTTTAGTCTATTCAGTTTCATTAGTGTCAATTTTACATTCCATATTATTTGTGCTAATCACATATGCCTAATATACAGTACAGTACTAAATACAGTACTAAAGCGTGTAAAAATAGGCTTGCTTATAATTAACTGAATCTAATTCTCGATAATAGTTGGATTAAATAATTATAGACAGCACAAACCACAAATGACGGTTTGTTTTTTTTAATTGTCAATTTCGAAAATTATAAATAAATAAATATGGAAATTATAGGTTAAAAAGCATAATTATATTATTCCAATCGTTGACACTCATTCATCACCTTTGCGTGAACGTTGAAAACATATCGTTACTCTAGTATATACAAATAGTTTTAGACAAAATAGAATATGAATTCTTAATTGTGAATAAGTTAAGTGAAATAAGAAACATAACTAACAGTACTCCAAGTTAAATAAAATTTTCAAAATGCTGTTTTACAATTTACAAATATTCTTAAAAACTTCAAATACTTCTTCTATGGTATGATTTAATGAGTTAAATTAAACTTTCTTACATTCTCTCCTTCTTTACGTAGGTAGGTATACTTATTTTGAGGAAAAAAATCTAGGTCAAATTACTATACCAAACAAATACAAATACTAAAAATAAAATAAAATACAATAAACTTGTTTCATAAGAAATTGTAAAATGGTACGGAACCCTTCGCGCGCGAGTCCGACTCGCACTAGGCCGGCTTTTTGCCTTATTATTTAAATGTAGCGTATAATCTTAAATGAAAATAAAATGGTCGTCACGCTAGTTTCGAATAAAAACTTTTTCATTTTTATTTTCAAAATACACTCACGGTAAACTATATTGAATAAATATATTTTCTTCTACTTTATCAATGTCGCTGTCGAAAAGAAAACGCTGTGAAATCAATTCGTAACATAATAATGCCTGGTGCGTGATACACTTTAAAAGCGAGTAAGTTGCAATGGCTAGTGCTAGCATGATATTAAATATGAAAAAAACTTCTCGCGAGTCTTCGAAATAGTTAAATCTTAAAGAACTGCATCTAAAAGATTGTTGTTGACCTACCAAATGATAATGATAACATCACAAATAACGGTCACCCAAAGCAATTTTATTAAAATCTACAATGTTGAAACTTTCAGAGTATTCCCAGAAGGTACAAACCAAGTCGCAGACATCGAGCCAATATTTGACAGAATACTGTTCTTCTGGTCAGACCGACGGAATCCGCACGAAGTACAAACTATATTTTAATAGAAGTATTTAGCCAAGTTTAACGTGTAAGTAATGTAATGACAAATAATTAGATGTAATTTGTTGCTAAGTTATAGAATAAGACAATAATTTATCTTATACGGGGTGATCTCACTCTATAAGGCTGTGTTGACAATAATGCTTTCACAAAGCGACCCTAGATTGTAAAAATATATAACTATATACTAGGAAATACGGTGTTTAGATGGTGTTTTTTTATAAACAAGTACCGACCACATATATAATTTACATATAATATAGTAGATTAACTTCTGAGCTACAATTTGAGGTATAATACAAGTACCTGCGCCGATTTTTACAAAATGTATTTATGGCCAGGCTCTCTTAGGCGCTTCCACATAGTGCGGCGGCGCGGCGGCGAGGCACGCGTCGCTTGGCGATACACATAATTTACATGAAATGGATAAAGAGATTAATTAACCAATGCATAAGATTGGTGGTTGGACAAATTGGTTCCAACCTGTGGTTCCAACTCAGTATGTTGCTGTGAAAAAAAAATGTAAATAAGCGTACTATACTTATTTTAAAAATTGAAACTTATTAATACTTATTTTTTAGTAAAAAATTTTGCAATTATCGACTTAATCGCCTATCGCCGATGCTAGAAGTAGAATGTGTGCGGTGGCTTTAATCCTACTAATATTATAAATGCGAAAGTTTGAATATTTGTTCGTTACTCCTAAAAACTGCTGAACCGAGTTTTATGAAAATTGGCACACACAGAGGGTAACTTGAAATAACACATAGGATAGTTTTTATCCCGACAAAATTTTCCTATGGGATGCCATGGGATGATTTTCTATTTTCCACGGGATCGAAATTTACGCAGATGAAACCGCGGGGCGCCGCTAGTGGGTTTTAATGTTAAAATATAATATTTTTATTTTCGATGAATATATCGCCGGAAAGTAAAACGTTTGCCATATGCAAACGTTTTACCATGTCCATTTAAATATGCAAACGTGTGTTTTTCCGGCGACATCAAGCAGGCAGAGTAATAGGTGAGGTATCTCTCGCTCATGTCAGCTTAATCTGGCTTTCATTGAACATAGTAGGTACTGTCTATTGAAAAAGGTATCAAAACATCGGCACAAGCGTATGAAGATACCATTCTTGAGAAGGTTAGTTAAGTCCCTAATAACACCATGTTCAATAACCAAGTATGGTCCTTCCAGCAAGACTCGGCGTCGGGTCATAAAGCTCGGTCGGCCATACAGTCTTGGTTGGAAGCGAATGTATTGTATATGAGAAGTGTATTTCACTTGAAGGCAATTATATTAAAAAATAAAAATATAAAACTATACTTTTCTTTCATTAAATACATACTCTAGGCCGCGAACTTATCAGCCGCCCTCGTACATAGACAGAACAGTAAAGTTGTAATTCAAGTAATTTTTAAAGACTATATTAAGCTCTTCATAAAAGTATAACTTTCAGAATCATAACTCGCACAGTGGAAGTGAATTTTCAGCAATCTTATAGACAAAAATATGAAATATTTGTTGTGACGCATTTTCGTTTCATCGAATTTAAAAAGACGTTTTAAAGAAATTTCACTTTTGTATATACACAGTTTGATGCCGTGACGTCAGTTGCCGTATTGGTTGCATGCCGAAAATGAAACGATTCCTTTTCCACTATTGTACTGTTAGAGACCGTGCGACTAGACCATCACGCCAACTAGGGATTGCAATGCGGTATCATTTTCAATCCGGCCGGATTTCACAGAAGTGACGCCAATCCGGACCCGGGCGGATCCGACCAGATTGGATGAAAGTTGAAAAAAAAATTTAGGGGTAGTATTTCGTGATTTTTATATTTGATACTAATATGTACATAAAATATACATATTTATTGAAAATAAAATCATTTTTAATTTTATTTTTTGGTATCAATTATATTGTACAAATTCATACCAAATGAAATTATGAAACCATTCTAAATAATAAAGTAATCAGTTTCACTTATAAGTGTCTGTAAAAAATTAAATAATAATAACATATTTATAATCTACACAGGCTTAATATTGAGTTATTTTCAGTCTTTTAAATTTGTGGTTTTTGACAAATTAAAAAAGAAGGAAAATTATAACTCGAAAGCACGGATTTATATTAAACTGGATCTCGTACTTCTATATCTCACGGATAAAAATATGATCTCTAATGTATTTGATATAAGGTTACTTTTTCCTTGTCATTTGTATTACAGCAGCCTTCTTTAGAGAACGACGATATGTTTTAGGAAACAAGGGTATTTATTAAGTTTTAATTCTGCTATTCCAGAACAGATACAGAGCTGACGGGTTTACATGTTATTTGGGGCACGGTAAAACCAAACTTCGAAAGGTTCCATACAAATCGCATATGCTACAATAAATACGCGATCCGGATATCAAACCAGGGAATATCGACTTATTGACATGCGAACACGTTTGACAAGACCAAAGAGACATTCTTCCGATATTTTTAGAATAACAGGGTAAAACCGAAGACCATGCTTTAATGGATACCGATGTCCTACTTCTCTATTGGCTAATTGGACCACCAGAAACTCACTAACGCAAGAAACATGACAACATAGATTTCACTTCACTTGAGGTTCCCCAGTCATGGCGGCTCGATTCTTCGAAAATCGCCACTTTTCATAAATTGCATTTGAACATAATTCGTGGATGAGGCAGATGATACTACTACTAAGAACTACGTACCTACACCGTACATATAACATATACTAACGTAAACACAGCAATAAACATACGCTTCCTCTGCTCCGTCCGGCAAACATATTCATTTCAGACAGCCGCTTCTAGGGATCGATGTAAACCGTATTTATTTATCGTACCGTATTTTGCTAATCAGCAAATAACTAAAACTTAAAAGGCATCTTTGATTGACGTAAATGCTAGGGCCCTAGAAATAGATTACATGGCATATTTGAGGTTCGCAGTAAATACTTTTCATATTGGTCGACGTAATTTATGATTTAATTTAATGCTAATATGAATTACAATTTTACAAGTACGTTCGCAATGAATTTAATCAAAACTTTTGCGCTTGATGTGGAAACCTAGCAGATGCCATATTTCTTAGCTGTATTCTAACATTTTCACATAGGAAAATGAGTCTTTATGAAGAGGATATATGTATATTGCCTCTTGTGGTAGAAAATTTTACAAATTTACATTACGTATTCATAAAATACAACTAAAAATTGATCAAATAAACTATAATATTAAAATCAGAAGTAAATATCATGATAATCAATTTTATCAAAATACAAATCTGTAGGTAATACATAAGTTATAAATAATTACAGTATACATTTCATGAATTTGAATTTGGAATATGAATAACAACTTCCATTGGCCTCGCCCGGTTTGTGATTTTTGTAACGTTCTCGCCATCTTACTCCCCATGTCAAGCGCGAGTATACAGGGGTAGTTAGCTTTTGGTCACCGGCCAAATTTTTAGATTTGGTTCATAATCTATAATACATTCGATTTATGATTTATGACACACCGGTATGTCAACCTCAAGTTTGAGTACACCTTAAAATTAAATAAATTTTGAATCAAATAAGCATGATAATAAATACATTATATGTCTCAGTTAATGTTGTTGATAATTATACAATAAACTTATATAGATGAATTCCAATCAAGAATCTACTTTCTGCATATCTACGCCGCTACGGTTTTAGTTCTTCAGAAGAGATACCACATTTTTGATCATAGTACAACAGTTAATATGACATCCACCTACGGCGTACTACGTATGAGTAGGTACCATTATTAAAGTAAGGGTCAATTCACACCAAAAGCGCGTCGAAGGGCAGCGAAGTGGAGCGCACTTTCAGTGTCATATGAATTTACTTATAATAAACTTTATTTTCATTACTATAGTGCCTTCAAAACATGGCTATCAGGTTTATCTTTGGCGTACGCAAATATGAGCACATAACAGAATACCACCGCACCATCTTTGTCTTGTCCCGTGCATCTTGTCCTGCTGCTCTCAAACGCCTGCGCAGACGGGAGATTTTTGTCCGTGGACAAAAATATATGCGAAGTACCGCGGAGGTACTTTTAATCCCTCGTTTGCGTTACTCGATACAGTTGTAAGCATTATATTTAAGCGGATAAAAAAGTCCGCACACAAAAATCCCTCGTAATTTTTCGCTAAGAAAGGATTTTTAGAAATTCAACCCCTAAGGGGTGAAATAGGGTGTTGAAGTTTATATGGATTTCTTAGAAATTAAACGCGAGTGAAACCGCGGGGCACAGCTAGTTTAATAAATAAATGAATAAATTTTCACATTTCGCAAAGTTGGAACAGTTAAACTAACCGCGGGGCGTATAAACTATTTATTTTAACTGAACGCGAATGAAACTTTTTAATTAACTCTAAAAACTCTTTGTTCTATTGGATTTGTAATAGAAGATGGCGCCTTTTCGAAGATATTTTGACTTACCTGTTTTAGTAAGAGATAGTGCCACGCTGCATGCATGCCGTATTGGGCCGGCACGACCTGGGAGGTACCTCTTACACGATACCGGTGTAAAGTGCCAGCTGTGCTGTCGCGTTTCGTGCGGTGTCTGTGCAAGCAGCCGGTCGCTCACGGTGGTGGGAGGAGAAAGGGGGGCAGCGCATTTGTAGTCTATGCAGATGTCTATGGGCGTCGGTAGTCATGAAAATGGCTACAACTGCTCGTTTGCCCTCCTATACCAATACATAAACTACACCGTGCAATATACATAGAGGCAGCACTTTAGCTGTATGTGGCTTGTTCTAGTCTTGATCTTAGGCGTTGAACTTACAAATGAATGACAATATCGTATTGGCATTGAACACTGCAACAATAATTTAGATTTATTAATAATCAACCAAAGAAAGTGAATCGTATTAGGTACAGGTGTCGAGTGACAGTTTGGTGTGCCATTCATGTTGGTCCACGGCCTGGACTCAAATACGACATCCGACTGGTGAACAGCACAATGCACAAATTGTTGGACATAGACAAGTGTGCATTAGCTGTGGCAGATCACTTTTGGAAACCTACAGACAGTAATATCAGACCGTCCTTATTTACGCCATACCTAAATATAAAATACATAAAAGCGACACGTGGTGTGTAAAGTCCACAGATACATATATAAAAGATTCAGAAACTGCACAAAAGATGACAGCATAGCCATTATTAGCGCCGGTGGCTATTGTAACAATTCTCGAACATTTGCTATTAGCTGGACCAAACCGGTTCCAAGCGCGTGTGACGTCAGGCGGGACTTCATCGTCCCAGTCTAGCTTGATAAGCCACAGCTGCTGCCTCTAGAGTACGACACACAGGGGCAGGGGGTGACGGGGCTCTGCTTACCGACCGGCACGTTGGTTATAAAATTCATGAGGACATTTGCTGTTCGTCCTCAGTGTTTAATATGCTTTTCCCGCAGCTTCGTTCGCGTTGAAGCCCTTCAATAAATATCAATGAACGTTACATTCAAATAGAACTGCAATAGAATTCCAATCCCAAAAAAAAAACAAATATTTTTTTTACCCTTCTGAAAATAAAAAGTAAAGGTACTTATCCTTTATCATATTTTATACCTCTAGGAATAGTGGTTACAAATGTCACAATTGTATGGTTTGGCATGAGTATGTGTCAGTTTGTGTGTATTTAAATGACATTTTACCAAATTTCTTGTTACAAAAGTCACAATTGTACGGTTTGACACCAGTATGTGTCAGTTTGTTTAAATTTAATTTAAATAACGGATTAAACATTCGGCTACATAACGTATAACGTTACCATGACAACATATTTTGACAAGACAACGGCTGTCGGGTCAACTTAGCAAGAGGCATTGCCACACTGCATGCTTGCATGTAGTCGAATTGGGCCGACACTGCCGGGGAGGTACCTCTCGCTTATACGAGACCGGTGTAAAGAACAGCTGTGCTGTCGCATATATTTTATTCATACCGCGTTTAAAATTTAAATAAAATTTTATGTACCATGGTACTAGTGCACCGCGGTTTCAGTCGTGCCACAATGTAATGTGCAGTTTAATTAAAATCTGTTCAATAGTTTTTGCATAAAAGAAACATCGGCTTTTTAACATTAGTAGAATGTTACATTTTTTATTATATATTACATCATTGTTACAATATATGCTGGCATATATCTGTAGTAAATGGAGAACACTGGACACACCGGAGTTGACAGATGTCTGCCCTCCACCTCCAGCCTCACGGTGATAAGCCAGCAACTGTCATAAATCATCCATAGTCGTCCTATCACACGGATACTTGTCTGCAATCTATGGCTATATACCAGTAATAGACAATGTAGAGTATATCCTCAATCCGGAACGGCGGCGGCGCTGCCGATATTTTATACTTCGATTCCTACGGTTATGGAGTTTGTTCAAGTTATGACAATTGTTTAGAATTTTTCAGTCCCGATATTATATTGTGAAGACAAACGAGAACCAAATTACTTAGTTTCTTAGGATGTAGAACATGCAAACATTTATTGAAATTTACATTATGCATTTATAATTTCAAAAGGCTTACGTCGTGGATGGACATCAACTGGTTGATGATGATAGAAATACGATTAAAATATAGGTAACTTATTTAAAAAAAAACCTTACGAAGTGTATAAGGTGAATCCGAATAATGCATGCAGTTATGGGTTAATAGAAGCACGCACTCTTTCCATGGGGAAATTCTTCACTGCCAATCGTATGGATTGTTTTAGGGGCTCCAAATTATCATGGCGTTTAGAGCTGGCTGTACTCTCAAAAATTGTCCATAAATCGTAATCCAGCGGATTAAGTTCGGGACTAGACGACGGCCAGTCTTCAGCTCTGATGAAGTCCGAGATGTTCGTTTCCAGTAACCTTAATGTCATTTTTAAAGACCTATTCACAGACATCCCTCACATACAGGTTGGATGAAAAGCCCCCCCTTTATTTCTTAATTTACTTATTTTTATTCAAAATTGTAATAGCTGTTCACAGAATACATCAACCTACAAAGTTTCAACTACGACGCGCGACGGCCCAATAGTTTCGAAATTCTGACTATTCTTTTTGAATCTGAAAATTTTCGAGACTGGTATGAAATTGCTATTTCTTTTTCAAATTTTTAAAAATCTGGTATATTTTTTTTATCAAATAGTAAATTACCTAAGTAGGCTAAGTAGGTTATTTGTATTCCGTGTGTAATATTTGTAATTCCTGTATTTTCTATACTAAAATTATTCGATAAGTGTATTGTGTTTAGTAACAGAAAATACCCTCCCTAGTCGTCGGGGTAAAAATATATTACTTATTAGCTTTCTTTGTTCCACGAATTGTTGTCATCCTATTAGATGATATTATAATAAACCATATACGTGTCTATTTTATGCAAAATAATGCATATTTAAAAAAAAAAATGCGAAATAAAGTAGCAATTATTTGTTGACATCAAAAACATTTTGTGATCGGTTGAAACTCACATGACGTCACCGGCAAGTAAACACTGCCGAATTGCCTAGTGTTTGACATTTTATTTACTTGCGTTTCACGTCAATCTAATCATATTGCGCCGCCATGACAGTTTGCACTGTTTTAGGCGCGAGTGTAATAACTCAAACTTTAACATTATTTTTTGTTGTTAATACTGATTATTTTCTAAAATGTCTAGCTGTTCAGTAGTTGTGTGCAAAAATAGAAGTAAATTATAGAACTACAAGAATTGTGGCGTCACATACCATCGGTAAGTACTAAGAAAAAATACATTTAATGTTTTTTTAATTTAAAATTAAAAATATTAGACCAAAACTATATGTCCTTACCTACCATTAACGCTTCAGAGTCACTGAACGTAGTACATATATACATATACATCGCTGCAGTACATTGTAAATGTATACCAAATCCTGACTTTCGCGTTTGTCACACATTTTGTGGTTACTTTACGGCGACACGATGAAATCTTATCTTATTAATATTATAAATGCGAAAGTTTGTATGTTTGTTTGTTTGTTTGTTACTCCTTCACGCAAAAATTGCTGAACCGATTTTCATGAAATTTAGTTTTCATATCGTATTTTTCGTTACCTTTAAATATTGTTTGTTTTATTTATTTTTTTATTTGCATTTAATATCAAAGTGGTTGTTTTGATGAGGCGCGATTCGAATTCATAGTTTTCTATTGGTTATTTTTTCTGAATATTGGGAATCCGATGTTACCGTTGAACAAACAGACCAACGGGAGATTATAGTTTTATAGTTTATACAGTTATTTATCTTTTTGTATCGGCACAATTTTCTCTGTTTTATCATCATCATCATCGCCCAGACGGCAGATCTCCAAGACACATAATAATAACCTTATTATAAATCAAAGATCGACAACCCATTCAAACCTGGTCTCCAGAGCCATCGAGCTTCTGCACTGAGTATGTTTATGCTGTATATTCTCTTTGCTTACTTGCTACATGATGATGTTTAATAATCAATACTTTTATTTCTTTTGTTGAACTGATATGATACGGCTCAAGAACGGGATGATAAACGCTTATTTGGTTTGTATTAGTAACTTGCACGCTTCGACATTGAATGTAATAAAATCTAATTATACAATGCTTAACTTACGAGTATATGAGTATAATATAGATATTTTAAGGATATGTTAAATTATAATTCAAATGTAGAATTTCCGTAGAAACCTCAAAATGGTTTACAAAAAGTTATAAAAAAAGCCAAGAACTAATCAAAACGTATAAGTTAGCTCGATTAACGCAGTAGTTGCGTTTCGCTGTTTTTCGATTGAACTCACACTCGAGGTACAGAATGCATGCGCACGTTTCTGTTTTGACATGCCCCCACGCGAACATGTATCCCCCTTTCTCAATAGCACCAAGATACTTCGTATGGACCAGAGAAGGCAACTTCACTTCGCTACCATGCTTTTTGGCGTCATAAGGTATAAACACCGGCGTCTTATCGTGTAAACGTTACCTATGTATCTATCTCACAACATGAACACCCAGGAAAATTGTTGATTTATGTTTGTCACTGAGACGAGTACACTGATCTTGGTTTTATTTAATACTAAAACCAATTATGAACTTTATATCATAAAAGAAAAACACAATAATCAGTTGCGTAAGTATGTATTGCTTGGATACGACTCCAAAAAATTGCCAAATTCAGACTTCAAACAAACAAGCTCGTTACGTTTATACGCGCGTCAATCACTTCCACGAGTTAAGTTTTTGCACAAGAAATCTTAAAAGTTCCAAGAAAGGAATAAAGCTTACATGATACTCACAATTCCGTCGTAAAAAATATTAATACGTCGCGTTTTTATGAAGACGAGAAGCCTGATATAATAGAGATGATTAATTAATATAGTGATGTATAAATTTTTTGGAGTTTAGCGGTCAAAGTGTTCAAATCCTTGAACCATCAGATCGTCAACCTGGTAGAGACAGTTTTTCTGGTACACGTTCATATGGCATACCCATACTTTACTGTGCGTTCTTTGTTGTGTTTAAATATGAAATATTTCGCTATTTTTCTACAAAGATTGTTTCAATTAATGTTGATAAAATTAATTCAAGATATAAAAAAAGTATACAAAAAAAACGAGAGCGAAAGAACGAAGGATAGTTTAAAGCCACTTTTACATTTACGCAGAATGTATAAGTGATCAGAAAAGTGGCCACATAATGTTGATGATGGTAGCCAGGGAGAATGTTGAACCGTAGATTAGCCTACCAACGCCCGCATGTAACACGTATCGCAGTTTTACGAAACTAATAAAAATTGGTCAAATAACGGTTTTTTGTTTGTTCGATTTTTATCATTATATTACAAAAAATACTATTATTTTATGTAATATCGGTCTGAAACAATATATAGTAAAGGTAAATAAATATAACTTACCGGTTTATTCCAAATAAACAATTAAATTGGCGAAAAAACTTCCGAAGTGTACTAATACTATTTTAACATCGCCGTCAATTAGTTTTACGTAAATGTGTTCAATGTATAGATTTACTGTTTTATTATATGTAATAAGACGAAGATTAGATCTGCAAATATGCAAATCGATAATTAATTTATCCCAATCAATTAAAATGAGCTAGGTTCTAGCTCAGGGTTTCTGATAACGAGTGATATCTAACCCGCCGCCGCCGCGCCGCCGCCGCCACGCCGCGCCCGACCCGCCGGCCGCAACCGCAGGACACGCGCGCTGATGAATAAAAACCGATAAGATTGTTATGCCTTTTTTATGTATATGTGCTAACTTAGATAGCTTACCTATATCGCATGTGACGGCGTGGGCTATATTAAATGTGTCTATATTATCTATTGTTCGAAGATTATCCATAATTAACTTTTTTATGAAGACTAAGTTTGGTATCCATTACTCTGTGTATAAATGTTAAATTTGGTGAGTTGAATTTAATAGTACCAACCGAGTTTCATAGACAAGTAGCTGTAGCTGCGCAGTGCCCGCTGCTATACCACCAACTTAAATATGCAGTTCATTTGTTCACTATTCATTAACTTTGAGACATTTTATTAATTTTGTTAAATTTTAAAAAACTGTATTGCAGCGTTCAATTCAAATATACGGTTACGATCCGTTTCCGAGTTGATAAGTGTGCTGCGACCATAATTGTAATGTTTCTAGGTCAGACTTTGTATCGTGACAATGGCTATCTATAAAATCGAACCAGCTTTGATGTTTTAATTAATAATGTACAATCATGTTTATATTTATAATATAAACATGGTTATAATACATCAAGTTTGACGGGGCGCTAATGTATCGACGAGATGAAAAGAATTTGTTTATACAATGATTTATCCGCTTCGTATATTTTGATTAATTTATAAATGCAGATGATATTTACAAGCGAAGTAACAGTAACGGAGGTTTTGTGATGTTAATGTTTAGCAATCGTCAGTTTTGATAACCTTCTGAGTTCTTTAATAAACAGTATAACGGATTTTTGTTTAATGTTTCCCATTTTGGATACCTTACGCTGCCATGAAGGAGGATTGTCCAGTGGACTCCTGGAGTTAAAGGCATTTTTAATTTAAAGTGTACTTAATTATATTTACATAGAAATTCAGGGGCGTAGTTACAGCCGTATCTGCCGTATCAATTATACGGGGCCCCGGGTCACAGGGGCCCCCAACGAGCGTTAGCGAAAATTAATAAAAACATTTTTTTTTGTCAGAAATCTTTACCCTTCATAAGGGCCCCCAAAGCATTTTCTACACGGGGCCCCGCCAGAGCACGCTACGCCACTGTGTAGAATGGAAGGTTTAAGGAATTAAGGTTATTAAGGTTTCATCATTAATATCCTAATCAGCATTTATCGGTCGACTGCTAGACACAGGTCTCCCTCAACGAACGGCAAGACGACCGATCTCCTGCTACTAGCACCCATCGATCCCGCCACCCGTCTTCCCTCCTGGTGGAATGGTCGACCATTATCTATAGGACTTTAATGAATTATAATTTATTACTATCCAACAACGATGACATTCTTTTGTTTCATTTCTTTTTTTGTTTTATTTCTCCCCTTTTGCGTCTAATAACTTTTTATAATTTAGTTCCCGATCTTGGGTTGAACTCGTTAGTTGTGTGGAACTCGCACATCTTATAATATATTGTGCCTAATAGCTACTTTAAACAGCCACTATTCAACTACGATGCTAATTAGGTTTATTTGTCTATTAAACAAAGTTCTGGTTAAGTTTTAGTATTCCTATTTTATTACCATTTAGCGTTAAATGAATAATGGATATTGTACCTGCGAAAATGTGACTTTGGAACTTTCTAAAGTGGGAATTTAGCTTTAGATGGCGCCGGGTCCAGGTGGGGGCTTAAGCGGACTACAGCCCGGGGCCTCCTAAGGGTAATGAGCCTATTTATGAACCCATAAAAGGGCCCCCCAACAACAAGGCCTCCAAACTTAGGGCCCCGCCAGAGCTTAATCCGTCGCTAGTTTTAGGAATTATGTTTTCAAAGCTGCTGCTCATTGATATACTATTTAACCTTTATGACATATATAAAGTAGCGATAATTTAGATAACAGAGCTGTAAGCGTTGAGCAACTGTCAAATATTTTATTTCTATTAGAATCACTTAACATAAACACTTATACATCTATGAGAACACACTGCCTTCTGATCATCCTTGAGAATAACTTGTTTGGCATGATGCGTGTCTATTGAGAAAAAACTATTAAGTGGATATAGATGTATTGTAATTTATCATTTTTATATTTGAAAAATATACCTACAATAAATCGTTTACATATTTATGTATTGCATTATTCAAATGTTAATTGATGATAAATGATTCCTCGCGTGATGTATGTGATGTATGTCAAAATACGCTTTTATACACTTTGTGACAGTGACATATTTTATTTAAATAGTGTAAGGGATAAAAGAACAGTCTGGCCTATTTTCGTGACTTCTCCCTCCTACATGGGCCATCGTCTACTTACACACCGCACGAAACGCGACAGCACAGCTGTCACTTTAGTCCGGCGCCGTGTAAGCCTCCCCGAGGTACCTCCCCGGTCGTGCCGGTTCAATTCGGCTGCTGCTTGTAGCGTGGCACTACCTTTGTAAATGCAGAGTGGGAGGTAAACGAGCAGATAGAGGCTAGAGTCTATAAACGACTTCCTTCTGCCTTTCTATGGACCACCAGCTCACATGCCGCACGAAAGGCGAGAACGTAGCTGTCTTTTCTCAGCGGTATCATGTGTTGCAGAAGTTCCTTTCATATTGCCAGCTCTATGCGACTGCAATGTACCATGGCACCTCTAACAAAAATCCCACATCAGACTAGTGATGCGACTCGAGCCACTCGAGTGACTAGTTCACTCGGCGACTCGAGTGTACTCGGCGCGACGAGTTCACTCGGTGACTCGGCTTCACTCGGTAACTCGAGTGCAAGTTCACTCGGTAACTCGAGTGCAAGTTCACTCGAGTAGGATTTTTTTTCACTCGAGTACGAATTTGACAAACTGACTCGAGTGACTCGAGTAAAAACATGACTCGAGTCGCATCACTACATCAGACTGTGTCCCACTTCAGGAATATTGAATGGCAGCGAACATTAAACGCCACAACACGTCAGCTTGTCACACCTCGGCACCAGCCCCGTCACTCGAGGCCTACAGCCTCTCATTACAATGTACTTGTCACGACTGTCCCTCGCGTGTGGGCAAACTTCTGTACAAATTTCAAAACAAAGCAGATATTTGCATATAAATTGAAACGGGCGCGCTAAATAATTGTGTCTTGTGTTTCGGCGTCAGCGGGTATAAATTTGAATGTGATTACAGCACGTGGCGTTTAGTCCAGATTTTATGTTCTAGGCAGTTTATTTTAGTGGACTAGTTAATATACTTGGCTATGAACTGCAGTATTATTGTCGCCTTTTCGATTAAAACATCGCCTAAAGCATGTAATATGTATTATACCTCGCTGCTTTGCTTCAATACCGTGATATGTTGTAAAATTTTACAGGAGGTTCTTTTTTAAATATCAAAAGTTTGGCATCCAAAAAATTGTAAAAATTGTAATATAGTAATTTGTCTTAAAAACATATCCCTAACACAATTTTTTTTAATACATAACTAAAAAAATTATATTAATTCAAAGAAAGTTAAACTGTTCTTCATACAGTTTTTTTTATTGACGTGGAAAAATCACTCCAGACCTGGGTTGAGTCTGGCGGGGTGTTCTCCTCCCTCCCTCCAACGAGCCGACAACAGAAACCACCGCGGGTGCCAACAGCCGCATTCCCGAGATGCCCTAGACCTGTCACGAACAGGGCACATTGGCGACTGGCCAATCCATCTCAAAGGATCAGGAATTTGAGAACGTACGGAACTCTAAAAAAGTCTCCTTTCTCCCTCTCTCTTTTTTTTCTTTTCTTGCGCTAGACCGAGAGTAGGGTATCTATGGGGTACACAAATGCCAAGGTGATGCTTACATCCACATTATGTAATTAAATGACATTATGACAGCACGCCTGTCTAAATAAAATGAATATTGAAATAAAGCCTGAGTAGAAATTCTACGGAGGCAGTCCTTGTAATTAACCCATCAACGTATCGAGGCCAAAAATAATTACATCCAGTCGACAATAGACATTTGATTTTATCTCGTATGCATCTATAAAAAACATTTAACGGATGGTCATATAAAATCTGACTATATCAAAAAATAAATCGCAGTAAATAACTTTAAACTTTAGTAAGAGTTAGTGCCACTGCATGCATGCTGCCGAATCGGGTCAGCACGTGCAGGGAGGTACCTCTCACTTACACGATATTATGGCGTAGAGTCATAGCTGTGTTTTCGCGTTTCGTGCAGTATGTACATGTAGCCGGTGGCCCATGGAGTCGGGGGGAGGAATAGAGTATGCCGATGTCTATGAGAGTCGGAAGTCATGAAAATAGCTCCGACTGGTCGTTTGTCCCTTTATATTTTGAAGGAAAAACGCTAGATACTTGTCTAGGCTTTGCTTAGAGATTTCATTATGTTTTTGGTAGGATTCGATTTACGGCGTAGAGTCTATAAAATAAATGTTTATTTTCACACATCAATATTTCATCCAAAAATGTACGAAATTAACCTTGATCACGGCGTATAAAGTGTTGAAAAAATTATAGACCTTCTACACAAAATGCGATGTGATTTTTTATAAGCGTTTTGCAATAAAGTTTGTTTAATCACACTTTTGGCAATCGCTGTACAGTAAAGCTACATATATTGCAATAATTGTTTCACTAGCTTTTGGTAGGCTACATCTATTGCCATGATTGTTTCACTAGCTTTTGGTAAGCTACATCTGTTGCAATAATTGTTTCACTTGCTTTTGGTAAGCTACATCTATTGCAATGATTGTTTCACCAGCTTTTGGTAAGCTACATCTGTTGCAATAATTGTTTCACTAGCTTTTGGTTTTGTTGCTATTCATAAAATGTAGAGATTCTTCGATTATTTCTGTCTTAAACTTTGCCACCATTCTCACCATCTATGCATAGTATTAAAGCAATAAGAGTGGGGTCTCTATATCATAGCTTATATTTTCACAAAATAGTTTATAGGCATGTATGTCTTAGGTACAAGTAGGCTTAGAAACTAAAATGTATTTGCTGCATTGCGTTCAAAATCGCGTTTATAACACAGCATTATAATAATCAATTTAATATAAGAATGCAAAGTTGCTTGTGAGTCGATTGCCTCGACCTTCTACGGTGTTACGTAGTAAT
This sequence comes from Calycopis cecrops, assembly GCA_001625245.1. Taxonomy (NCBI): domain Eukaryota; kingdom Metazoa; phylum Arthropoda; class Insecta; order Lepidoptera; family Lycaenidae; genus Calycopis; species Calycopis cecrops. The sequence continues at coordinate 21,492 of LUGF01044657.1, forward strand.
ACAGCTTTACCTCTTCTGTTAATAATAAACTTTATACTATATGAGGTACCTCTCTCTTACACGAGACCGGAGTGAAGTGACAGTTGTGCTGTCGCGTTTCGTGCGGTGTGTAAGTAGCCTGTGGCCCATGGGGGTGGGAGGAGAGAGGGCAGCGCATCTGTATAGCCTCTAAGCGGATATTTATGGGCGTTGGTAGTCATGAAAATGGCTCCGACTGCGCGTTTGCCATACCATAAAAAATATTTTATACAAACTATCACACAACTGTTTGTACGAATATGTAGCGCTTGTAGCCGAAGGTTCTTTTACACATTACCAGGCGTGCGGCTATGCTATTACGATCTATGCTTAAGGGTTTGGTGGTCAAAGGGAGAGAAGGCAACACCTCTGCACATCGGAAGCGGATGCTTAATGATGTCGGTAGTTACTAGTTAGCTATATATATATATATATATATAGCTGCATATTGTAGCGGTTTCACTTTTGAGACTTTAGATGTTTTAAATTGAATCTACACTAACATTATTAAGAGGTTAGTCTCCTTACTTTTTGGAGGACTTTCTTTGGAATTAATGATCATAATATGATCATAATATGATATTATCATGGAAATTATTTCACCACAACAGTTCCGCAAAAAGCTACAACCATTCAAAAGATACATGCGACATTTTTTTTTTGGTTTCGCGGGAACTTATATTATGTATCTCAACTGTATACTGATGGTATTTCCTTAATAAAATATCTGATCACCTAATAGAATAGAAGTTATTACTGCCGTTTGCATACAACGATGAAAACTTCAATGAATAAATTAGTTACCAAGCAACTCTTGATACCGTGATAATTAATCTTTTAAGACAACGGTTTTCTTTAAAATGATAATAACGTTCCACGGCAAGCTTTACATTTCACTTTGCATACATTCTACTATCTATATATAGAACTAGCTGTTCCCGCGGTTTCACCCACGTATCATTTTAAAGAAATCGCAGATATACCAAACAACCTTCAACCCCTATTTCACCGCCTTACGCTTATCCCTTAGCGCTCACTTACATAGTGATATGAACCCCTGTACCAAATTGCAAGTTTCTACAGTAATTTCGGCTGTGCTTAATATAGGTATTATAAGTCAGTCACTATTGCCTCACATTTATGTAGAAGAGCTTTTCCCCACGGCTTCGCTCGCGTTGAAGCCCCTCAATAAATATCAACGAACATTAGGTGAAGGTTGCGATCATTGGACCGGCTCTTTCATTGGACCACCTAATTTTTTCAAAAACTATGCATGTCACAACGAGTTCAATACGTTGATAGGCAACCTTACAGCACCCCT
>LUGF01044657.1:45874-65783 GCA_001625245.1 Calycopis cecrops
CTTGTTGTAAATTGATTTTTATCCGACTTCTACGTTGCAATATTTCCATGTTATCATACACGTATCTACAACATGCTATCTATCATCCACCGTAGTCATGAAAGCGAATGTTGATGATATCCTGTACTTTAGAACTGATTATTATCATATAATTATAATAATCCTACTAATATTATAAATGCGAAACTTTGTATGTTTGTTTGTTACTCCTACACTTGATTTTCCTGAAATTTGGCACACACAATTGAGATTAGTAACTTGGATTAACACATAGGAGTTTTTATCCCGAAAAAATGTTCCTATCGGATGCTATGGGATGATTTCCTATTTTCAACGGAATCGCAATTTAGCAGCTAGTAATAATATTTTGTGGACTTATCACACTACTTTAGCCTAGACCCATGCTAGGTTGAGTAAGGACTTGTATTACGGGTACAAGATAACGCATAATATTATATTTAATATTTTTTATAAATTTAAGAATTATTTAGGATTTTTATTACAGGAATACGTATAATATGTAGATAAAGATCCATGACTTAGGCGGGACTCGAACCCGCGACCTCTGGCGCAACAAGCTCCGCATATCCGAGCCCTGTACCACTGCGCCACCCGGTCGTCAAAATTAAATAGTTCAATCATTTTCTTTGACTGAACTCCGTTTTTTATGGTTTTTTTATGAAGGGAGACATAGCGAAGACGACCGCTTAACCCATTGCCTTTTTTCTCATAAAACCTAGGTCACTATATCCTTTTATCATTCCACTAACAATACCTATATAATAACATGTTAATGAATCAATTACAGAGATCAGATGATCATCACTCGTGTCATATATCATTTAGCTGTGATGTTGCCATTGTTCTGTTTTGTACTTTCACGCAGATCATGTTCAGATATAATAACAATGGCGCGGAAGGTTTCTAACTAATAAATGTTCTGTAACGATCGCTACTAACTATTGTGGTTTCCAAAACATTCGTAAACTTGAGAGCATATAGATCATGAGATCTACCAATCAATTACATGTATTTATCATACTAGCCCTAGAGAATTAATTCCCGTAGGTGTTGGAAGTCGTATATTCGTTTCATTTCTTTCAGAATGATGTTAAAGATGGATAAATGAAAACTATGTCTTTTGTACTAAATTATTTATATATTTAAGTAAGTAGTCATTTACAACCTATGTCCAGCAGTAGACTTCTGGATGCTAATGGTGATGATCACTTACAACACATTAAATAATACAGCTAGAGTGAGTATGATAATGTTTGTTTTTTAATAAGGAAACTCTTCCAATAAATTGAAAAAAAGTCTTATGTGAAAAAAAAATATAATATCAAAAATCAATTTAAGTTAATTCCAATAATTTTGCATACATAAATTACATCTCAATCTTTGATTATGAATATTTGTCGTTTATAAATTGTTTTGTCTTATCATATCATAGTTTTATTTGATAATAACATAGCAGAAGCCAAGGTCAAAATAAACGGACAGCAAAATTCGCACATACATATTGATAAGCAAGTGCCACATGTGGTTTCGTATAAAAATAACATCTTATATGGAAATTAGGATCGAAATTGTCTAGATTAATGTCACTAGTTCACCCCTAAATAAAGGGCAAAGGTTATAGACGAATGATTTGAATAAAAACCTGATTCTTTCTTTGAGTTGATAAATATGGAACACCAGCAAAAATGGCCGGAATATAGAGCACACAGTGTTATGTGAAGATTTATAATGTATGATTTGTTTGCAGATCGACACATAATAAAACCCACAACGGGTTTTATTACGTGTCGATCTGCAAACAAGCTCCTGACAGGCTGATTAATGTAAATTACCAACTGGCATTGTTAATATACCGTCTTATTTGAATAATATAACAATATTAACAAAACACGAAAAAACCAGTTCTTAGAGTCTAGGACACTTTTTTAGAGATAAAAAGTAATTTTCTGGTTTTCCAGATTGTATAATACCTACCTGATAATACCTATATCAGTTTTTGCGTATAAACTGATATTAGTAAGATTTATTAGGAAGTTCTTATGTACATAATAGTAATAGTGTCTTCATGGGTATTTAAAGACACCATTAGTTAGACACAAAATGATTTTTGAAATTCAAAACGCTGTTAAAAAAATATGGTAGTAATATGTATATTTTTTTCCCTGACTATGATCCAAAAAAACCGATATTTTTTCATTTTATCTAGATTTTGCAGTCTTCCCATCTCGTACCCTAAATCGAAGCCGGGACCTCATCCTGTGACTGAACATGCTTACCAATAGACCCCGAAGCAGTTAATATACAAAAACCTATAAATATACATGGTTACATTTTGGTCACCGGCCAAATTTTCAAGCATGGTTCAGAATCAATAATACATTTGATTTGTGAAATAAAAAAGTAAATTAAAAAAAAAATTGGATACAATTGCATTATCCTATATATTTATTATAAACATCTTTCTTGGTCACCACGTGACGTGACTCGGGAGTCGCAATCGGTCGGCGTCGGACCTTGAGGTCGATACACTTCGTTTGCGAACAACGATCGATGTACTTTTAAGGATCATTTCAAATCCATTTTTATTTAACAAAATATTACAATTAGACGATAAAATTTAAAACACACCCTTGGAATGATGTTAACTTCCTTATTTTAAAATTAGGCCGGTGACCAAAATGTAACCATGTATAATGTATATACATATAAACATGCAAATTAGATTTTTTTTTACAAATTTTCGCATTTAATATATTAATTGATATATTTCACAGCACACTCAAAAACTTTTTAGCAATATTTCAAACGTGTTTATGCGATGGAATTCACTTACGATATCGGTAGTTAAGTTCTATTACTATTTCGCTTCGATATGTAAAACTGATTTCTCCGGTTACGCAAATTGATGGGACCAAACCGGCTTGTTGACCTTCAACCGAAAACTTATGGCCCTAGTAACAAGGTTAGAATGTTATGGCAAATGTATATAGAACAGTTTCATCAGTCACTATATCAAGTCTTTATATGAAATATGAAATTATATTACTTTTATGTACCTATATGAAACCGCGGAGCCTCCTTCACATTAATTACTCGATGACTGTTGTGATTGACAGACAGACGGACGGTCGGCCGGAGAGCGGAGCCTAAGTGACAGGGTCTTGTTGCAACGCTTGTACGTAAGTCGTAACCCTAATTGTAGAGTCCCGTTTTTACCTTTTGGATGTGGAACCCTATAAAATGGGTGTATCACAGACCGCTTAGTACTTGAGATTAAGACTTTAATTAGAACGTAGTGCCACGCTCCAAGCATGCATGTAGCTGAATTGGGCCGGCACGACCAGGGAGGTAGTGAAGTACCTCTCGCTTACACGTTACCGGCATAGTGACAGTTGCGCTGTCGCGTTTCGTGCTGGGTGTAAGTAGCAGGTGGCCCATGGAGGTGGGAGGAGAAAGATGAGCAACGCATCTGAAAAACCTCTATGCGGATGTCTGTGGTCGGTAGGTCGGTAGCTATTAAAACGGCTATAATATAAAAAGAACATGGCTAAAGTTGGTTGCAGAAGCTATCAATTCGATGTACACATTTTGTAACGTTATAAAGGACTGTCCTTGTAATAACGATATTAAATGTCCTTGTAGAGGACTTTATTTAATAATCTCTTAATAAGCTTGTATACGTTTCGTATCTATCTTATTGTCTATCTATTGTGGAGTACTGAATACACGTTTTTCTCTTCTATTCTATTCTAATAACGGAATGTACAGGCTACACCTAATACGCAATAATCAAAAGTTTTATAGAGCGAAGCGCAACGACAGAAAACTGGTAGAATGTTGGTACCACATAACATTTCGAGATGACCTGACTTTACGATCCTATCTACGAGCGAGGTTTCACTACATGACGGTGTGATTTGAGCCTAGAGAAAATAGACATCACTAGTATTATAGACAGTTCATTCAGACTTATAGGCCAGACTTGTCTCAAGCTGGTAGAAAACATACTACTTTTAATAAGTAGTGTCACGCTGTAATGCCACTAATTTAAGCCAGTACTATCGACGCACCGACCAGTTCCCAAATGATAACAAATCACTGCTGTGCTGTCGTGCATCGTGCGGTTTGTGACTTTTCTGTAGCCCTTTGGAGGGACAGGGCAACGTGACTGCATAACGATTATGTGGATTTCTATGGGCGTTGGTAGTCATTGAAAGATTCAGTCCGTTCGTTATCGTTTGCTATGTTCCCGCTAGAGTAACTTGTTTATAAAATTAAATTTTGTATCATTTAATTTCCGGCTTAATATGGTATCAACGTAGTAAGTATAAATTTTAACGTCCGATTTAAACATTCTCGAGAAAGCGACCATAATTAAATATAATCCGGATCTTCTATAATTTGGTGAAAATAAATTATCCTTAAAGGAATGAAACTTAAAAAATGTTGTAAATAAAACGACATGTTTCCTAAAAGTGAGTTGAAACAATGTTAATCCGTAAAACGGATTTAAGAAACCATAGATAAATAACGTTTATCTGACGTGAATGTTGTACGAGATAGCCTTATGGGTCAACATCTTTGCTCATACGTAATGTACTGCAGTTTTATTTAAAACTTTAAAGGACTTTATATAAATGCAACCTTAATGCTAATGCTTTTTTTAGCTTCCAGGCCGTTTTCAACGATATTTTTAAGTGACAGCAGAGAGCATTTAAATAAATAAATGCTACTAAAACTAATTGATCAATCTGCACTTTCACTCGCGTAAGTTTTGATGGAAATATCGAGATGAAATATACGTTAGGACATATTCTCAGACCTACCGAATATGTACAGAATATTTCATAAAAATCGGTCCAGCCGTCTAGGAGAATTTCGAAACCAAACACCGTGACAGGATATTTTCATATACCATATGCATAATATATTGATGATAATATTATGATTGATATGACTGGCTCGTGGTCTATTGGCAAGCGTGTTCAACCACAGACGTGAGGTCCCGGGTTCTTATCCGGGGTCAAAAATTGTAATTGGGATTTTTCAATTTCTAATAAAAATCCAGTCAAGAAGTTGGCGGTGTTACACCCCCGTGCCTTGGAGAGCACGTTAAACCGTCGGTCCAGCGCCTGATTTCTCTCCGGCCGTGTCGGGCTACTGTCCCGTCGGATCAGGGAAATGATATGAGAATGAGGGACTAGAGTTAGACATATTATAGTGCACTTGTGTCTGCGCACACACTTGTGCACTATAATATGTCCTGCGCAGATGGCTCGTCTATATAAGCGGCCGTCGTAGACGAAATTGGGTAGGACCATATTATATTATACATAAGTACTTATATTATTGTTTTGTCACACTGATCTGAATAGACTTAGAATGTTAGACTCGTGTTTAATAAAATGATGTAGTCGGCGAGCACTGACAGTTGCTAGATAATGAATGTGTGTTATCGCGAAACTTGCTCAAAAACAATATAATTAATTTTTCTCGACGAGATATTTGTTTTTCGCTTGTTGTTATGCGATTCATATCAGCGAAGGCAAAGTCCAAAACAACAATAATCGTCGTCGCAAACAATTCGTGTGCTATTCATATATATTTGTTTATCTATCGGAATTGAATCGTCAGCTCGTTTGCTAAGCCCTATAAAGGGATTCAGAGTTACGGGTTTGTAGGTACTGCTATTGCTTCTTTGTGTGTAGAGCCAGCACGATGGGGGAGTAGTTATCCTCTCGCTAACTTAATATCGACATGAAGTGATGCTCATGCAGTAGAATTTCGTATTGTATGTCTAAAAGTCCGGTATTTCATCGAAGAGGATGGGAAAATGAGAAGAACTAATGAGCAGAACCCGGACTGTAACGTAGTTGTAGCGATCTACAACAAGACTGCTTTTCTGTTCATCTAGGTTATTAAAAATATTTAGAGACGACCAGCTTACACCACTACAGTAGGTACACTTTTTATTAAAGTTGGGTATTGAAAGAATTACCTACTTAAATTTGCGATTCAAAGATACAATGGTGTAGTTTGGTGATTGCACGGAGACGACTTAGACAGTGTACAAGAAACCGTCCATTAGTAATCATCAAAGAATAAAACTTATGACGTGTATAAACTGAAACGTTAATATATCATAGTCTATGAATGTGCAAATGAGTGTGATCCCGAGTTACGTAAAGTAATCTGACAATAGCCTGAACAGCCACGTAATACGCGCATACTTACATACATACAATACACAATACACGGTATTAAAATGAGTTTGTTGGCAACAAACTACTTAGCAATAAATAAATCCAGTCACATTCTATGCACGTCCCATTTCAAAACTCTTGCGGTTGCCTAACAATCGCACATATTGTAATCTCAATTCATCAATATATCATCATCAACAACAACAGCCAGAAAAAATCTACAGCTGGTCCATGGCTTCTCTCAGAGAGCTGGTCACGTTCACGAGCTGATCATCCAGCGGCTCCCCGCGAATTTGACCAGGTCATCTGTACACCGTGTCAGAGGTCAATATAATATATTCACTTATAAACAGCAATCTAACATAGTTACGCAGTGTCATCCGCGTAAGTGGAAATATCGGGTTGAAATACACTTTAAGACCCAAGAGCTACCGAATATACAGAGAAATTTTCCTTAAAATCTGTCGAACTGTAGAGACGAAGATATTTATTTACATTATTAATAGCGCAATTCGGTGACAATGCTGCCATGGCAGTATTTTTTTTTACATTTCTAATCTGCGTTGCAACATTTGCGTTGCGGGTTCCAAGACAGTCTTAGATTGTCCCGCGGACTCCCATAGATCAAAAGGTTGTGGCTGCCGCTGTCAATCCGAGCGAAACAGTAGCAGCACGAGTGGTGGACCAAGCAAGTTTCATTTTTGCAACATTTTCGCAACACCATTAGTATTAATCATAGGTCAAGAAAGTGCTAACGCAACGTTCGAAATAACATATTGTTCCCATTAAACGCTTATCAATACAGATAGCATCTCTATCGAAATTCACTTGGCATTAAGTTAGGTAAGTCCGTACGCAGATCTTCTGATTACGCAACCTGTCGCCGGTCCAGACTGGCCGTTAGCTTTATGTGCTGATTTATTGACTTGATGTCTGGGATGCAATGTATACCGAGTTGGGACACTAAAAACTACTTACGCAATTGTGGATTATCATTTACAGTTCTTTTAAAAACGTCAATTATAGTACACTAGCCGACAGGGCGACGCATTGCTGTGGCATTAAAAATATAGCGGTACTCCAAATAAAATATAACCTAAGGTAGGTTATATTTTATTTGGTTTAGTTAGACTAAATTACAGAAGTATGCCAAATTTCATCAATATCGGTTCAGTAGTTTGGGGGTCCATAGCGGACAAACGTGTTGCGTTTGACGCGTTAAAAGATCAGTTTCCTTCGCCATGAGAATTAAAAGCAGGAAGTGAAACCTCTGAAAATGGTCGGAGTATTAGGGAAGTCAGCTTTCTGCTACATGCCGCTTCAAGAATCAGCCTTGTGAGCCTTCAAGAATCAGCCTTGTGAGCCGTCTGCTGTTTGTAGATCTTGTAAGTCAAGATTCAAAGATATGAAATGTTGTTTGGTCAAATTTGATAAACAAAGTGGTTTTGTGTGATGTGTTGATATGCCATGATTCTCCAAGCAAAGATGATCTAAATTGACATAGTCTTGACCTCTTTTATATATTATCAAGTTTTACGTAAGGAGCAATATCGCAGGTGACAAATTTAGTATAGCCTAGTAAGTCTGTAATTACACTACAGTAATTATTCATTACATTTTCTCTGTCTTCTATGCACAATAAAATAGGCAAGCAAATAACAAGGAATAAAACATGGGCGTCTTTATGGTGATATATTGGTGTATGATAATTAAAAAAACACATTTCTATCATTCCGATGAAATTCTTTGACAACATTCAATTTAAAGAATCACGGTGATACGAAAATAATGAGACGACAATCGCGGTAAATATTCGTAGCAGCGAGTTTGATACTGCTCTACTGTAACCGACTAGATGCGATGGAGCAAGTACTAATTATTTATAATGGGATTTGTAATCCATAAAAACTATAGAAAAAAAACAACTGTGACCATACTGGTATATAATAGCCGAATAACTGTGCAACATCTTAAGTAGGGTCAAAGATCGCTCAATGATGGAACAGTTACTTTTGGCCTTGAAGGGCCGGTATTATAAAACAATTATGAAAAGATTAGACAAGTGAGCACGGACCCTTAGCTCATTGCAATGATTAGGATAATCTGCGTTTTGAAATAAATAATTTTACTTCTAAGCAATGTTTATATTGCTTATACAATAATTATCTTGATTTACCCTTAAGTTTACATTATTGTGTATTCAACCGAGAAATTAGTATACAAAGTACGTATAGCAAGTGCTTGTATGCATTATTTATTTCGTGAATATTTAACTCAAATCTAGGGACTTGAGGTAAATCATTAATTTGAGTAAATTTGGTATTTCAGTAATCCGAAGTGACGACTGAACTTACAACTTGGTCACAAACTTCTAAGAGAGGACGTTGTAAAACAACGTCCTCCGCTAGACGTAGACCTCCCCAAAGAGCGCCATAAGTTAGCCAATACCGCAATCGTGACCGTCACCCAAGAGGCTCTTTTGCATTGGATGTCCTTCGGCTGATAAAGACGGTGATTGATATTCACGTTTTTAGTTGGTTTTCACTAAAAATAGGCACCCAAACTCGCACAATTCGCACGCAAATCTAACTGATATCTACATATTACATTGTTGCAACGCAGAAGTATAACTTGATAACTTTGAATTTCACTACTAGAGCAAAGCTTGCTACTCGGCTTAGGTTAATCGAGTAATAAAACAGACAGGTGTATGTAAACGATGACCTTTGTTACCGACCGCCTGCCATTCAAGTAGTGAGTGATAACATCGCCCAAACACACCGCGCATGGGCAAGTCGATCAGATTTGAGTTTCTATGGGTAATCTGTAACTTTAAATGCCGTGAGTCTAGATTATATAAAATATAGTGTAATATAGTGAAATAACACGGTAATGTAGCTTTTGGCTTTTACAATATAAATATAAAAAGGATATAATTCGAAGTACTTATATAGTATTAAAAATCTTTTTAATGTAGCAATCACATCTACCACTGGTTCAACTTTAGTCCTGAGCAGAGAGGAATAGGCTAAATAAATTCGCCGTGTATCTCGTGAATCAATAAAATGTGTATTAAATTGCCCCAAATGGCTTACTTTGAGGTCATGAAATAGTACATCTAGTAAGTGAAATAATACTCTAAACAGACATATCATATATATAAAATACTCTAAACAGACATATCATATAGCATCATTACAATATTATCTCGACACATTTTCATGTGTTATGTAAGTGCTGTAGTGTCCTCTGTACAGCACTTATTAATAGTAAAGCAAGTGAGCTGCTGACAACATCGCAATTTACGGCAATCTGTGGTACAAGCGCCATATATCCATGCAAAATAAACCGGAATGTACAGAGCAATGTACTCTTGAACGTTGTCTAGTTTTCTTGTAACTAATTCATCAAACTTAACAAAAAGTTAAGCTTGGAGATAGAACGTCACGAGAGCTGTGGTTATTCTAAGCTTCCTAAACGTAGAGTACCTACCGTTTCCTTGTTATTTTTATCGTTTTCGTGTGATCATTATTATAATTAGTCCGGTCAATTTAGACATAAAAAAGTGGTGAAATAACAAAAATTCCCGGAAAGCCAAATTTTGGTGGAGACCTATAGTTTGCCATTACAAATCAAGTTTTAAAAGTCCCCATCGCGTCGATCCTATGTGTGCTTAATAAGTTATTCGAGGTCAAAGGTCAAAATTTGAGGTTTTTTTGATTTTGCTTGAAAACGGTAAGTTTTATCAAAAAAAACTTCAAATCAAAGTTGTAGATCTTAAAATTATCTACAAACATGGTATCAATGATTTTTTTCCTAACAGTTACCATTCCTGAGATATCGCGATTCTAAGAGTAATATTATACATGATATGCACATATAAGCCACGTATATACATAAGGCACTTAATACAAGTATAAATACTTATTTGTGTCTCTTTTATAGATATTATACTATCCTAAAAACATTTATTCAAATGGTAGCCAGTCCCTAACTGAATTTCCTCAATGCACGGCTTGAAAAACATCGGACTATTCTATTGTCCGTAGTGTTACAAGGACCGTCATCCGCTATGTGAAACATGTGACTATTATATGACTACTAAATGACTCTTAGAATCGCAATATCTCAAGAATTGTAACTGTTAGGAAAAAAATCATTGACACTATTTTTGTAGATAATTTTAAGATCTACAACTTTGGTTTGATGTTTTTTTTGATAAAACTTACCGTTTTCAAGCAAAATCCAAAAAACCTCAAATTTTGACCTTTGACCTCGAATAACTTTTTAAGCACACATAGGATCGATGGGGACTTTTAAAACTTGATTTGTAATGGCAAACTATAGGTCTCCACCAAAATTTGGCTTTCCGGGAATTTTTGTTATTTCAAATGTCTATTTTGACCGGACTAAATACTATCCTACTAATATTATAAATGCGAAAGTTTGTAAGAATGTTTGTTACTCTTTCACACAAAACTACTGAACGGATTTTCATGAAACTTTACAGTAATATAGTTTTCATATCAGAATAACATAATGAGTTAAAATTTATAGGGATTTTTTATAATCCGAAATCCACGCGGGCGAGGCTGTGGGCGGAAGCTAGTATATATATATAAGTAATAATCTACAACAACAACACATCCTCTCACCAGTTTCATACTAGGGTAGGAACACATATCACGCTTCTTACACACTCGCCTTTCTCTCTCCACATTCATGGCTCTCTCCATACATACACGCCGGTAGCGGAGACTTATGACGTCACCCTCGGACAGGACGTGCTGTAGGAGGGCAACACATCTGCATACTGTTGTGCGGATGTCTATGGGCCAAATCATGAAAAGGTTCGGCCTATTCGTAAGTCGCTTATATCATATACAAAAAAAAAATAATACCTATAATGTGCCGCTTAGGTTTTATACACATCACTATATCAGATACGTACAGTGTACACCTGATACAGAGTGTTCCACCTCTGTTCCACCTCCATGGTTCCACCAGCATCCCCATTGTTGCATATGAACCGAGCAGTGGGTTACCTATTTTTTTATACTTAATAAGTTTTCTAGCGTAAGTTCTAATCCGACAAAAATAACATTTTTTGCCCACACACAAGGTTGTACTACGCGCAATTGTCTATCAACACTTTATCAATAAACACCCATGCAAATAAGAGACATTACGTCAAACCTCAGATAATATATCTCACAGGTCAACTACGTAATAGTGACTTCCACTAATTAGCAAATATTGTATATTTTATTATCAGGCCGGCAGAGTAATGGCAAATAGTCAAATACGATTCGGATATCTATAGGTATACATTTAATAAAACAGTAAAATCCATGTCTGTACATTGAATATTTAAATTAAATTTAATTATTTAACGCAAATACTAATTGGGGGCGATGTTAAAATCGTATTAGAATTTAGAACACTTTTCGATGTTTTTTATTTTTTTGTCTGTTTGTTTGTCTGTTTGTCCAGGCTACTCTACAAACTACTGGACGGATTCGAATAAAACTTTTGTGGTGTAGGTATAGATACTAAGCCTGGTCAACATCTAGAACACTTTTTACTGCGGGAAAATCGCTCATTCCTACGGTAAATTCGGTACCTAATCATACTTTACGCGACCGATCTGAAAATTGGAAATAATCTTTGATTATAATAGAACTATGCTACGCGAACGAAGTTGGAGGCACCAGCTAGTATTAAATACAGCTATAATAAGAATATATGAATATATGAAGAATATAAGAATGGGAACCTGACCCCATTGCACGGTTGCGACGTAGAGTAGGGACTGTTCAAGGGCAGCCGTACAGTCCCCAAGGAAGAGGAGACTGGCCTATTCACCGAGGCCAGCCTGTCGCTGGAGGCGTCCTGGTGCTCTTAGATCCGGGGTCCTCCAATTATAGCGGCTGAAGGCAGGTGCTTAGTCGGTAGGGTCAACCCAGTTGTCGAGCTGACTCGAGTTGTCAACCCACTCTACCCGGTTGAGCCACCCAGGCTCCTGGGTAGCGTACGTAAATGATAAAACCAAAAAAAAAAAGGTTGCAACTGCAAACCAGAAACATTGTAACAATCTAATATTAACAAACTTATGCCATTTCTTATCATTTATAATCGTAAGATATATAATTTATTGCAATGTGGCGTGAGTATACTGATCAAGTCACCTCTGCTTCCGAGGTTACTTCTAGACGAATCATTACTCAGTAGGTACGTGTAAATGTATTATGACGTCAGAACTTACACCGTACCCCACGTTGCAGATCATAAGTTATCAATCATCATATTGTAGATAAACTATCTTCCCTTTTGTTGACCCGATAAGTAAATATTGCAAACTCAATGTACCCAAAGACTTTGTCCTATCATTGCTTAAATTGGTGTGGTAAAGTTTAATGATAAGCGGAGAAAATGTCTAACATGTTACTGTATCCTTAATATTGAGATTTCAAACCATTTTTTAACTTTTCTATCACTACCATAAAATAACTTTAATGGATTATATCGTGGTTTATTTAATTATTTAACAAGCCCGACGCTTTAGAAGATTTGCAGCAACCATTTTTGGTGGACTGACAGTTAGGCTTCTAAAATAATGAAATAAACAGCAATAAAGTCCGTTAAAGTTATTTTATTGTAAATTGTATTCGCGTATACTTAAGACATCATTTTTCTATAACTATTCAGTAACTATATATTGATCACGCCACAACAAACACAAAATAATTTAATTAATTATCAAATTCCGTACAGTCTTTGCGATGTTATTGGCTAACATAACAACGGGAGGCTTCATTTTTATTTATCTATAATACACGAACACAACAGCACTTATCAGTCTATAAAAAAGTTTTACATAAACATGACATTTGGTAAGCCGTAATGATATTATATTTTAAGTATTCTGGAAATTTCGACAGCACATTCTTTATTATCGTTTATTTCCGTATTTGTTTTTATTTTTAATTAGTTTACTTGTAAATCGCTGATTGTGGGCACGATTGATAAGTAGGTTACATAATATTTTTTTATACAAATATCAGCTGCGCTCCGCGGTTTGACCCGCGTAAGTTTATATCTCGTGGAAATATCGAGATGAAAAATGTTGGCCGATTCTCAGACCTGCCCGCTCGTCTGGTGAGGAGAGTACTAGACCCATGTCTAGTACTCTCCTCATGAAAGGGGGACTGATCCCCATTTTCCCGCAGACGGGTGAGATGCATCCCGATTTGAGAATGTATTGGCTAATTTAATTATTATTATCATGGCCAGAGACCGACGGGTCCCTCAGATCCTGACTCTGTCGGTGGAAGCTCGCGCGCAGGGCTTATTCCACTTTCCACTAATCCCCGTTGACAATCCCCGTCAACGGGGATTAGTGGAAAAAGTCGTCCGTGGTAGTAGAGAATGATGGCCTCAGGGGCAGTCATGAATGAATGGCTCGTGAAATGGGTCATGACCGGTGTGCTGCGGCCGGCCCCCTACACCCTCGGACGGGTGAAAATTATAGAGAATAGAGAGAGTTGCTCACTATAATATATATTACAGTGAGCAACTCTCAATAAATATTTTGGACTCTCGCATACCAATATTTCTAGTGGAGAGAAGAGAGTAGCTATGTTCCATTTACTTATTTTATCTCTACGCGTATAAACGTTATTTCATACGTTTATTTCGACCAATTATACAGCCACGATATGTGGCTAAAGTAATTTTCATTTAATTGTGTTTTGTGCATTTAATTGTTGTGTTTCATAAGTATGTAGTAGATGATATCTTTTGTCGGCGGCTAGTGCTGGGATTTACTTCGAGGTAAATGAAGTTACTTTCGATGTTGCAAAACGAAGTAAGCAATAACAAATGGATTGTTTAATTACTACATTATTTTATAATTATGAGAATGAGAATCTCATCGGAATACGAGAATAAGGGAACAGAGAGTCCACTTGTGTCTGCGCGCACACTTGTGCACTGTAATATGTCCTGCGCAAATGGCACGTCTAGACAGAGACGAAATCGTTATCCCCTCTGATGTGTACAGACTACAGACTGTATTTCCCATGGAGATTGTCCCGAGGGAAATTAGAGGGAATATAATAGTGTGTAGTGTAGCATGAATGTTCCACCAGAGAATGCTGTCCCGCCTTCGAGTCCTAAGGTAGATATAAAAAACCATTTTTTTTTCTAATTTCTGATGAGTTAATGTTGGCGGCGTTTCACCTCATGTCTTTAATTCTCTCCGGCCTTATCGAACTCCTATTGGAATAAAATAATGCGGGAATAGCGAGTGTACTTGTGTCAGTGTATATATCCACTATAGTAAGTCCTGCGTAGTTGACTGAGCTCCATAGAGATGACTATTCTAGCCGAAATTCGGAGAGCGTTATTGTTACGATTGTAGCGCGTAGCCTCCTCTTTTTGGAAGTCCGTTAAAAAAGTATGTAATTAGCTGTGAAAGTGCTTGAGAAATATTGAGCCTAGTAGAACAATGGTAGAATCGTTGCAAGTATTCGAATTATATTAACAATGTTCGAAGCATAATAGGTGTCCTTCCCCCGAGACAAGTGACATAAAAGCTATCTATTGAAATAGAATTATGACGTAGCATTCTGAAACGGTATCGGTAATGGTAGCTGATAAGACCTAGACACCCGCATGATATACCTATGTTCGTAGATATACCATCATCATAACACTGAACATAGGTTTCCCAGATAGAGCGCACTAGGTCACGGTTAGCAGCCACTTACTTCCAGCGATCACACCATCCTAACTAAGTCAGTCTCATGGATATGGTATACGAATTATAAATATAAAGGCCAATCAACACTTCGTCTCCCTACAGGGCCGCTTGAGAACCTTTAACCCTGCCAGACTAATGAACAATTTCAAATTATAATAGTATTGACTTATTCTATAGGCCAGACGATAGCCAGTTCATTGACGCCAGCGATCTACGATAAACAGTTGTTTACTAAACAACCGAGAGCACACATCCAAATGGAAACGTACAGGGAGCAAAGTCCACGCACACATTGTTGCAGTACTTCGGACATTTTGATGGGTTATAAAAT
Source organism: Calycopis cecrops (assembly GCA_001625245.1). Classification (NCBI taxonomy): domain Eukaryota; kingdom Metazoa; phylum Arthropoda; class Insecta; order Lepidoptera; family Lycaenidae; genus Calycopis; species Calycopis cecrops. The sequence continues at coordinate 61,194 of LUGF01044657.1, forward strand.
CAAAATACGTATGTAGTTAAATATAATATATAAGTAGGTATAGGAAATCTATATTATAATTATAAAGAAGAAAGAATTTAACCATTCTTTTACTGATGGAAAGCTTCGTTATCAGGAAGTAACATCTTATAGGCTATATTTTATTACAATAGACCAATTTTTATTATTGACTGATATAGTATACTTTCTTAATGTCCACAGACATAATATCCGAATACTGGCACAGTACAAACCACACTATAGGTGATCAACTGAATTCCTCGCTCGTGCCCGAATCGCAGCGATGGCCCTACATATTACAGACGGCTTCAATTTTCGTGTAAAATTGATAGAATTGCATTTCCACTAAGTAGTAACTAGTAAGTAGCAGCTTTGGAGCGGAATCATGTCGACACGTCCGGGAAGATAGGTACCTCACATGATGACATAATTGTAGCGTTTCATTCGGTTTGTGGGATTCCGGTGTATCATTGAGAAGGGGGGCAACAGGATTGACCTGTCTATCATCGGTATTCAGCAAAGTCTACGACTGCTCTATTGCCCCCTTAGACTTGAAAAATACAATTTCAATCGTTTCATAATGCTGCGACCATCAGTAATGCGATGCGGCGACCACATTCCTTTCCAAGATGACGAAATTAAACTCAAGTTAGATGTAACATCACATGCATTTGATTGTAAAAAATCACTTTGGATGTATTATAATTTACGAAACTCGAATATCGAGTATCTAATCGATCGTAACCACATAATGGTGGCAATGGTAGGGGACAATTAGAGCTTGCAACCTTTTGTTGCAAAATGTTTCGTTGAAAATATTTGACATGCGCTTTAGCCTGTGTCACGGTCTGCTAGCTCGTTTGGTTTATTTTGATTAGGATTGTTTAGTTGGCGTAAAATGCATAAAGTTTTAAAAGCATAAGGAGACAGCCTTATAGTTTCTATAGCATAAGGGGCCAAATGCGCGTACCAAATTGATTGGAACCGCTAATCCGCATAGAGTTTTTGAAGTAAAATTTCCATACGCGTGCTTGACTTGGGCAGTAGGCTTTCGAGAGCGTTACAATAATCACACATCGATCGAGGCCAGTGGAAGTCATCATTCAAATTCGAAATTCAAATTCGATTTAAGTGAAACTTTTTTGTATTTAAAAATAAATATCATATGACATGTTATTTTACTGTAACAACGGTAATGAAAATCAATAATTATGCTTTACCTTAGCTGTGTGGTCTAAAGCACACACTTTTTTTGGATGCATACTTTCTTTTCTCATCCCGTTCGTAGGCCGTGAAGCATAGTAATGGCATTAACTCTTACAAAAACTTGATAACAGAGTGTTCTACGCGCTATTTCGTATCTCCCAGTGCCCTTGGCGTTGGGTGAAACTTAATAACTCTATACAGAACTGGTGAAAAGGGAATGCGATCGAGATAGCTACGATTTCACACCCGAGGCACCGTCGTGATAAAACAATACAAGCTTCACAAATACATTTTACCCGACATACAAAATGTATATAATGGCTTTGGTCATCATGTCTTGGGCCAAATATGTCTTTGGCATATTAAAGTTGTTAGATTCAACTTATACATAATAAGTTTGGATTCCGTTGAAATAACGGAACAATGTGTTGAAGTATACGTCATATGTTCACACCAGTTACCTAACGGGGTAGGCAAAGAGTACAGAGAGACATAACGATCCTTACAAACTTTCAACAGTATTATGGAACCAGCAGCCTCTCTCGGTATTTCCGATCCGGTACGACTTAGGGTTCTTCAAGAAAAGAGCCTACCTCTTTCTTAAAGGCTGACAACGCCTGGTTTTGCAAACGTCGATGGGCGGCGGTAGTCACAAACCACCTGCTCGTTTGCCCCTATTACATAAAAAAGAACTTTCCTTGTGCAAAAATACTTTATGTCATATATTTTATACTTTTAATATACTTATGCGCAATTATATTTAGTTACATGTGACAGAAAACATAAAAATCACTCGATCCGTTACGGACACAAATATCGTGACAAGATTTTAAAAACAGACGCAATCTTTTTTTTATTTACAAGTTATTTAGAAGGAATAATACGTGATACCATTTAAACACTGATAAATAATGAGCGGGGAGCTGGCGGCGATAGTGCGTGTTAATAGGGCGCGGTTATCGGCTAGATAACCCTCAGAGGAGGTCGGCTCTGAAACTCCGCGGGAGCTAGCGTGTGCGTACCTAACATATAACTATATTTTAGTGAAGAAAACTGTCAATAAGAAAGTCACCCATCCCGCCACCTACCCCTAAGGGTCAATTCACACCAAAAGCGCGGTGAAGCGAAGCGAAGCGGAGCGCATTTTCAGTTTCATATAAATTTAAACGTTATTTTCGTTATTGTAGTACTTATCATCGAATTCTCGCGACTTCCGCGCGGATTCCAGCGAATCCTCGCGCAGTCGCTCGAATCCGCGCGACTCGTTCGAGTTTCTCATGCGATAATAAGTATTATAGCAATTAGTATAAAGTTGAAATTCATATGACACATAAACTGCGCTTCGTTTCGCTGCGCTTCGCAGCGCTTTTGGTGTGAATTGACCCTAAAAGGCCTACGCAGACGAGGAATTTTTGTCCGCGGACTTTTATGTCCGCTAAAATAGTTCGCTTGGAACTGTATCGAGTAACGCAAATGAGGGATTAAAAGATACGGCACTTTTACGTTACACGGTACAGTTGTGAGCGATCTCTTTTAGCGGACATAAAAGTCCACGGACAGAAATCCCTCGTCTGCGCAAGCCTTAAGGGTTGCAGCGACAAAATCTTATATAGGTTAGACTGATTTTTGTTTCTGTGATTAAACAACGATGTATGATGATGATGATGCACACAAAAATCTATTATGTTCTTATTTTGGAAAGCTGTGGATGTACAGAAAAGAAAAAGAATATAAAAAAACTCATTTAAAAAGGTTTCACGGGCCAGTCAAATAAATGCGAAAGTTCCGTTACTTAACGATGAAACACAACCTCAACCTTATTTTCACTATTTCCCAAGCTGAACTAAAACTAATTTGAGGGATTTTATCGCAGTTTATTGAGTTATTTAACAAGCACGACGTTTCAACAGCGACCGTAGTCACGGGTGAGCTGAGACGCCAGATCCTGATGTGACAAGTTATTTAAAATCCGAGAAGATTTATAATTATTATTTTTTTTTTTTTATGATATAGGAGGGCAAACGAGCAGCCGGAGCCATTTTCATGACTACCGACGCCCACAAACATCCGCATAGAGGCTATACAGATGCGCTGCCCTCCTTTCTCCTCCCACCACCTCCATGGGCCAACGGCTACTTACACACCGCACGAAACGCGACAGCACAGCTGTCACTTTATGCCAGTCTCGTGTAAGCGAGAGGTATCTCCCCGGTCGTGCCGGCCCAATTCGACTGCATGCAAGCATGCAGTGTGGCACTACCTCTTACAGTTGCTAAAAACTGCTTATTTTATCTTGCTGTCTTGATGTTTGGTTTTCGATTTGATTATTTTTATAATGGGGATCCAAGCAAAGAGAAGCACTCAGCCATCTCTCTATTGGAATATGAATATTTTGAAAGTATAACTTCTAAACGCTCGCTTGATATGGGGAGCTGGCGAGAGCGTTACAAAAATCACACGTCGGGCGAGGCCAATGGAAGTTGTCATTCAAATACAAAAATCAATTTCGACTTAAGTGAAACTTTGTATTTAAAAAATTAATATCATATCATATGTTATGTATGTCATTGTAACTACGGTAATGAATTTGTGTATTAAATCAACAATTAAGTTTTACTTCAGTTGTGTGGTCTTTAGACCGTCTTTAGCACACACTTTTTTTTAATTTCAGTAGCCTCACGTATCAACTTGGTAGGAATAAGTGTTTTTTAGTGAAGATTTGCGTTTAATCAAATGTAATTTATGCCGGAGGCAAAATTCTTCAGTATGTTCGCAGACTGTGTCACACATCTTTTCACGCGACGATATACCTACGACATTTGTTATTTATGTTCTTTAACGCGAAATTAAGACATCAGTAGACAAAACATTGTAATTATATTGATGCCAGCGCCCAGCACATGTCTGAGCTAAGTAGGTACCTTAAATTATAATATTTATTACCTCATATTTTACACTTTTATACTTTTATAAAGTTGTTTCAGTAAGTCTACAAAAGTCGTAAGCCGTAACAGAATCTCATATAAGAGATCAAGTTACCAACGCACAAAGACATCTAAAATCTTAACGGACAGTTACCAGGTAAAATAATAACCCGGACATCGCACAACAAAGCAAATACTTTAACAAAAGCCACGGGAAGCTTACAACCAGTTCACCTCTATAAAGTATTTATTTTATCTCAGTATTTTAAGGATTTTTTTATAGAGGAAATAGTTGAGCACTAGCAATCTAAACCATTAAGGTTTTGCGTTTCCTGTGTGTAGAGTATGTCAGTTGAAAAACAAAGAATTATGATTATGATTAGTTATAAGTTATAACTAAATACTTATATAATAACTTAAGTCTGAGTAACTTAAGTCTAACTATATAATAACTTAAGTC
>LUGF01044657.1:89322-110689 GCA_001625245.1 Calycopis cecrops
TTATTACCCATAGATTGATTAAAATCTCAAATAACTACGTTACAGACATTAGTTCATCAATAGTTGCGAGTCCATTAAAGATTTATGGCAGGCGGTGTTTCGTACATTTAATAACTATCATTTATCTATATTGCTGATGAAATTTCAATTTACTTCACTTTTACGCATACGCACGTCTTAAGAAAGCTTTGTACTGTCGTGGACTTGGGAGCCTTTCGTAAGATACGCCTTTGGTACCATGCCATTCACACGCCTGGGCCGCCATATCTTATCCATCATAAAATTTATTTTATAGATTATATTCCGTCTACGACGTGCTTTTGTAGTATAGGGAGCAAACGAGAAGTCTGAGGCATATAGAGGTTATAACAATGCGTTGCTGTCCTTCCCAACCTCGCCATGGGCCACCGCCTACTTACACACAGGACGGAATGTGCCCATCTAACACTACGCCGGTATCGTCTAAGCGAGAGAAACCCCTTTCCTGTCGTTCCACCTCAATTCGGCTGTAATACAGCGTGGCACTACCTCCCACGTGGGACTACATCTTAGGGTCAATTCACACCAAAAGTGCGGCGAAGGGCAGCGAAGCGGAGCGCAGTTTATGTGTCATATGAATTTCAAGTTTATTTTCATTACTATAGTACTTATTATCGAATTCTCGCGACTTCTGGAACATTCCAGCGACTTCCCGAGCAGTCGCGGGAATCCGCGCGCCTTCCCTACCGGGCGGGTCGCTTCGCCTTGCTGCGCTTCGCCGCGCTTTCGGTGTGAGTTGACCCTTAAACTTCAGATGTAACTTGCGACAGGACCTTGACACGTAACGACAGCCGTGACATCGAACCCGTTTGGATGCGATCATCGCTGAACTCAAGGTGAACACAAAATCAATACACGCTAATGGTCAATGTACATAATTTGTGCACTAAAGCTTTGTATGACCCATAGATTATACGCTTGTACTGAGAGTGTGACCTAAGAACCCACGCTTAGTTTTTGTAGGCCCTCGTTCACTGCTAGATAAAATGTCAATCGGTGTTTAGATGTCTTTATCTACTTCCTAATCTACCGGCTTATATTATGTAGGTAATATAGGTGTGACTATAAATTATAATAAACTACCTACGCCCCGCGATTTCCCTCGCGCGAATTTCGATCCCGTGGAAAATAGAAAATCATCCCGTGGCATTCCATAGGATTTTTTTTTCGAGATAAAAACTATGTTATGTGGTAATCCAATTTACCCTCTATGTGTGTGCCAAATTTTATGAAAATCGGTTCAGCAGTTTTTGTGTAAAGGAGTAAGTAACAAACAAATAAACAAACATACAAACTTTCGCATTTATAATATAAGTAGGATGTAATTAGTGGAACATGCACTTGTTTTGCTAGTTAACTTGTTAATTATTATTTTTCTTTGTTCTGAAGTGGGTTCAAGACTCAAGTACATTGTACCTAAATAGTTTGGAAAAATACTTCTCTTCTCGTCTTTTATTTTGTTGGGGATGCATGGACGCATATCGCGGATATGCTCAAGGGTCATATAGGACAGAAGAAATAACCATCCTAAAATAATAATTACACTTTTACATGCATGTATTTTGTATACGCTCATTGTGCCCAAACCTACTACGCACTCACGCAGCCTTTGTTCAGTGAGTAATTACGTGTGGCGCGCGAGGAATGCCACAAAAACACGACTTCCACCAGCCTTGAGCAGCTCTGTAGACACGAGAAAGAATGTCGTTTGTGCTCTATATACACCATGGAATATACACACTCTTAGAACATATCATCACACTAGATGCGCACGTACCTACTACCCTCAAATATAGGTTTCCAATTTCCAAATTGAGGACTTCCGTGCTAATTTCCAACTCCAATTTTACGGTTTTAGCATAAACCGTGTTTTTTCGCGAAACAAACTCAGCGATATCTAGTATCTACCCTTTTAATATAAGAAAGCAAACAAGCAATCGAAGCCTTTTGCATGACTACCGACGCTCATAGACGTTGAGAGTGCGCGTTGAGATTATACAGATGCGTTGCCCTCCTTTCTTCTTCGCCCTCTATGAGCCACCGGCTACTTAAACAGAGCACGAAACGCGACATCACAACTACCATTTTACACCAGTATCGTGTAAGCGAGAGGTACCTCCCGGTCATGCCGGCTCAATTCGGCTGCATGTGTAGCATGCTACCTTTTTTTTTTTTTAGGTAGACTCTACGCTAACAGGCTGAAGGCTCAGTGCAGCTTCATCTGTACGAGAGGCGAGTGCCCTAAGGTAGCTCGTGCCTCTGTATTTATGGTCGATGGGGGTGCAGACCCCCCCTTCTTTCCCAGCTAGTCTGGGAGGAGGCAAACCGAATTATTAAGATTAATAGGTTATGGTATTATTATCTTGGCCAGAAAGACAGCGGGTGTCCTCCTCTCCCCACCTCTGACGGAGGGGAGCAGCTCACGCGCGGCAGCTAAAAAGTGACCTACACGGGTCTTGAGCTAGAGCATGCTACCTATACTACCTCTTACTATTGATACTGATGATGACGATACAATATTCAGAATACTGTGCATTTATCTCATAATGCATGTTGTGATTGCGTCCTGCTGTCAAGTACGAGATGAGATCATGCTGTCAATACTTTCAAATTACTTGAACTGCACTACACAGTACACACAGCACACATAAGCACTGTACCTAATGAAATCTGAGTATACTCAATTATGATTTATGTGAAAGTGTTTCTGTAACCCTCGATTCACACTATATGTCCATTATTAGTCATAATCCGCCCTGTTGACGCACTCCTCCTCCTTGAGTCGGTACCCTCATTACTGGGGGTCGTGTTACCCTTGCTGAGCTGAAATCCTGTTCTTCACAATATTTCGCCATGTGATTCTGTCCTTGGCGCATCATGGCGCAGAGCTTCCAACTTAAAAGAAACTGACGTATGGGTTTTGCTAACTGTGCAATCATCAAAAGATATTCACGATGTATCATTTTGCTGACCTCAGTATTGAACATGAATCTTAGCTTGATCCTGGCACGATATACAGGACTGACATGTATATGCCGACAATAGAGCGATCCTGTGAGAGTTATAAAATATGCCCTAAGAAGTAGAGACTCCTTATAGTTTATTGTTGAGAGCAAAATGTAGTGTGAAGTTATTAATAGACATCATGTTACTTTACTAAGCATCAGGGACTTGTCGTGCGGTCTGAAGTTTACGGTGACACAATGCAGAAGACGACGAAAAGAGGGCACCGCATTTGCATGACAATTATGCAGATCTCTATCGGCATCAGTACTGCTCGCAAAGATCCTGCTTGGGGCTAAAGGGACACTCCTTTACACTTAAAAAAACGTACTTGGTATACGCCCAAATGCAAAAGGGAGCATTATACGTTGAGACATACATATTTGTGCATTTATTACGTTTTTAATGTTTATCACTTCGACTAATAGGGAATATGCATGTATTTTTTTTATATTTTTAAATGATAATTTACATAATTACATTAATGTAAAAAAAATATCAGCGCTGAAAAAACAATATTAAGTTCAAAAAAAATGTTTCAAATTAGTAGGCCGATAACAGCTTTTTAAACGATCGCCATTTTGCCGCGCTGACATGACGTCACGCATCATAACAACCACCAATGGCAATGCTCCAATGCTCGTGAACAATGATGTTATTTACGAACTTTGACGTCACAATTCGTTCCGACCAATGGCGTGCGTTTCACCTAATTCAATCTTCCCGCATAATTTTTGCACTTTACAATAATTATTTTCTGATTGAAAACAAAATTATACAAAAAAATATTAATACGTACGCACATCTACAGGAAAAGACTTTACATATAAAAAAAATTATCATCATTTGAATCATACGCATATTCCCTATTAACGAGAGGCGAGAACGCCGCCCGTCTTGATCAATATCAGTGTATTAAATAAATATATACATTCTTTAAAATGCAAATAACGCGATCATTTCCATATCAGCCACTTTTATGGCTTTATTAGTAGATACGACCTCTACAGAAATAGAAAGGAGATGAGCTAAGCTGCCGTTAACTTACAAGTTAACGCCTTATTGAATACTTGATTGATGGATCGTTTATTGTATCTGTTATTTTATATTATATCGACATAAAGAGCTTTACGCGATATTAAATGATTTACGCAACGGCTAAACAGCGTAGAACGACGGTAAAATTTATTTTTTAATTAATAAAATAATGATCATGTATTATGACTAATAGAACATATACATTTAATAATCATCTTTCATCGTTTTATCTTTTTTTTTATGGTATAGGGTGCAAACGACCCTATACGCCAATATGACGCCAATAGACGTATAGAAACTACACAGATGCGCTGTCCTCCTTTCTCCTCCTACCTTCATGGGCCACCGGCTACTTACACAAGTCACGAAACACAGCTGTCACTTCACGCCGGTCTCGTGTAAGCGAGAGGTACCTCCCCGGTCGTGCCGGCCGAATTCGGCTGCAGCCAAACATGCAGTGCGACACTATCTCTTATCTATTTAATATCTATTTATCTATACACATTATGATCCTACAACTAATATTGGAAATTAAAAAGTACCCTTGGCAACATTTCAGAACACGCGACAAATTAAAAGACCTTTAGCCCTTTTACTTTATTTTTTAATTTTGTTTCATACCGCGGACCTTATATCGTTTACTACTATAACATGTTATTAACTTATAAGTTATAACCCACTTTAAAGTGTCATTGAAGATTGCTTACCTAATGCCGAAAGTTTTTGTACTTCAAGTTAATTTAAAACCAGATTGAGTAACGACTAACGTATATAGACACTCACATTGTGGGAACGCACCATTTTTAGGTCTCAATTTATTTGGTCCGCGCTCAAGGCCTGTCCACTGCCCGAACGCTGTTATCTGTCACACACTGACAATACGAATTTCGATGACAAATGTGGTCGTGTGATAAAATCGAAATCGTGTGCTGGGGCAAAACTGTTCGGAATATTGACAAATGCATACGAGTTGTTATTCTTTCAATCAAGTCAAATTATGCTACTGATAAATATCGCTACTGTTTTTTATAGCCTAGGAGATAACGATCAGTTGAGTCACCTGATTTAAATGATCAGCAGCGTCCATAGACATCTGAAAAACCAGAGGACTAATAGATGCGATGCCGAACTTTCAGAGACGAAGTTGTATTTAATTTTGTTTCATTTGGGTACTACTTCTTGAAATAAATAGCATCTTATATTGCCCATATGAGCTAAAGCTATGAATTCCAACCGAATTGGGCCTGTACGACCAGAAACTAAACGTTAATAATACAAATTAAATCGGGGCCATTTTCATGACTACTGACACCCATAGATATCCGCATAAATGTTATACAGATGCGTGGATCTCCTTCCTCCTCCCGCCTCCATGTATCACTTTAGGCAGGTATGTATTTTACGTATCGTATAAGCGAGAGGTACCTACGCAGTCGTAGCTTTTTTTTTATGATATAGGTGGCAAACGATACGAACGAACGAGCGTTTCGTGCGGTGTGTAAGTAGCCGGTGGCCCATAGAGGTGGGAGGAGAGAGGGGGGCAGCGCATCTGTATAGTCTATATGCCGATGTCTATGGGCGTCGGCAGTCATGAAAATGGCTACAACTGCTCGTTTGCCCCCCTATACCATAAAAAAAAAAAAAAAAACGAGCAGGTATATAGTGACTACCGCCACCCATAGACATCCGCAAAACTAGGTGTCTTGCAGACGCGTTGCCGGCCTTTAAGAAAGAGGAATGCTCTTTTCTTGAAGATCCCTAAGTCGTATCGGATCGGAAATACCGAGGAAGGCAGCTGGTTCCATAGTACTGTTGTACGCGGTAAAAAATGGCGTTTATACCGCACAGTACTACATTTAGGAATATCGAGATAGTGGGCATGGAAATTTGAGTTCTGTCGCGATGTCCTATGATGGAACTCAGCTGCTGGTATTAAGCCGAACAATTCCTCGGAATACTCCCCGTTGAAAACTTAACGTAGCTTAACAATTTGCCACCATGCATGCAGTGTGGCATGCATGCTGGCAAATTCTCTTACTGGTAATAAAGATATGTGGTCAAAAAACGACCACCGAGGTAATTCCAGTAAATGTAAAGTTAATGACAATACGTCGATATCAGTGAGTGATCGGCACTACACGCGCCGAGTCCTAATTCAATTTATTTCTTTCGTAATCGAGTGTCGACCACCAAAGGTGACAACTTGAATGTACTCGTACGAGCATTTACATTTTGTATTGTGCTCGTACCCACGTGTAGTTGACGCGAAACATGAGGTTCATTAGTCATTTATTAGAGGATTTATATTTGAATATTTATTTATATATAATTAAAATTTCCACGCTGCGAATTTCGGCTAATGTGATGTCTCTAGGGACTAGTCAACTGTGCAGGAAATATTAGTATGTTTAGTACGTTCAGGCGCAATTTCTTACCACGCGCAACATCACTTTGGAACGAGCTGCCACAGTCGGTATTTCCGAACCTATATACGACCTGGGGTTCTTCAAGAAAAGAGCTTACTCATACTTAAAAGGCCGGCAACACGCCTGCAAAGCCTCGAGTTTTGCAGATGTCTATGGGCAGCGGTAGTCATCTACCAACTGCTCGTTTGCCCCTTATCCTATAAAAAAAAATGTATATACCTAGCATTAGCAAAATGTGCACATGTGGGTTCTCTACTCCCTCGTTCTCCTACTTCTAATCAGGCTTAGGATCGACGCCATAAAGTGTTCTCTGAGATAACACCGTCACCTTCCTGACATTAGACAGTAAATAGTGGATGTCCATTTCCATACTTATGATTGTCAAGAGATCTTCCTCTTCACAATCTTCAAAAAGACCTAAGTTCAAAAAGACAAGCAGAAGACTATTATCATGACTGTAACCAGTCTTTTGGACTCGGAGACTTGATGGACATGTCACAACAAGATGCAAAACCGGTCAAGTCGAACGTGATGCGGTTGAAACCGCGGGGCAGGCCTAGAACAATAGACCTGAACGAATTGTAATTTAACGCGCTTAACTCTGCAACATTACACAGATTTGAATAAGTATTTTTAACTTTCGTCACAACATTGTGGTGTACTTTTAGTTTGGACATAGTACTTAGACTCTCACTAGTGTACTACTTTACTACTTAGTACTTATCACTCTCACCACTTTTTATAAGTAGTATCAATCGTAGCCAATCATCAATAGTATCAGTGTCAGCACAATTGCTTAAAGAATATACGTATACTCACCCAACACTACTCATGCTCCTACTAGGGTTGTCAACCCTTCCTATTATATATAGTAGTGTACTATATACTGTTGAAGAAAAAACATTTTGTACTAACTGTAACGCAAAAATACAACATTTTGTACTGGAATATTTCTATATTGCAAATAGTAAAAAATCTTGTTTATTGACGCTCAATGCCTCTATGATCTTTTTTTTGGATGATCCTGGCCCGCCTACCTATTCCAAACCTAGAGTACTATATTTGATTGCAGTACACTATATTTTTAATGTATATTTTGAAAAGTGCTATATTTTGGCAAAGAAATGTTGGCAACCCTAGCTCCTAACCACCTCTCGGTATACGGAGCGAACCGCGAGAGATGCAGGGGAGTTTGCTTCGGTTCCGCTGCCAAAGTGCGATTCTTGACTCCCTACAAATGTATAAGACAATACATCCACAAACTGAAAGAGATGCGACAGCAGAGTCGTCGCTTGAAGGCGATATCATGTGAGCGAAATGTATCTCCTCAGTTATGCCAATCCACTTTGGCAGCAATGCAGCAGTTGTGGGTATTCCGTACGTAAACCGGACCTCCCACCTAGTACCAGTTCCCGTCCAGTGTCCACCCAGGAGATAAAAAAGAAAAAAATACCTTAAATATAATTTTGTCCTTCTCCATATCTGGAGTCTTCGATGATCTGTAAACAAAAAAGTACGAAATTAGAACAATAACACGCTCGTATCTAATTGTTTTGTTTATCATAGATATAGATTACTGTGCAGACTTGTTGATAAAAAAATAATAGATATACTATCGTGTTTTTTAAACAAATGCCTAGTTTATTTAGATATCTAAGTTATAGATGTAAAATATAGTTGAATGAACTTTGTTGATGTATGTATGTATATATTTGAGGTAAGAATAAACATTATGAACATTGTTTCCCAGATATATAAATAAATAAAACAAAATAAAAATGATAAAATAGTCAGAATATGTTAATTTTTTAATGATCAGTCATCATAAAATACCTAGCCATCTACTCATACTTAGCCTAGGCTCAGACCAAATAAAAAGAGCCTACGTGCTCAGGATACAGTCATACATTTTGGCGTCAATGACTTTTTGGTAATACCTTTTTTGAAGATTGTCAAGAGGTTTTCGATATTCGTCGACCATACAAAATCCCTTACATAAATATCTGTTATATCCGAAAATTTGCGTGTTAAAGCTTCACGTTATTGTTAATATTTATTATTTTTTACTCATTTGTCATTATCGACGCGCGTTTTTGCTACTTTATCGCTCCCAATGTATCTCCAGTAAATTTCCACCTACCTATATCATTTAATGCGTTACTACTTATTATGACGTATATAATTAGCTCCATTTTCCAAGACGTGCAGTGTGACGCAATAGAACTAACGTCAGCTCACAATCAATCAATAAGGTGGCTCCGGATCAGTGCACATGTGAACTATGACGGAATGTAATGCTGATGTAACACTGGAAGATTTTTAATCTTCATTTTATGTTCTGTTAACAGGAACGTAGAACGTAACGTCGTAGAACATCCGAGGCAAAGAACGTAGGGTACACTGGGTACGGTTGTGCCGGGGTACGATAGTGAAATATAGGGAACAGACTACAGAGGGGGGGCGTGCAAGGGAAGAGAGGAGCGGCTTGCACGTGTGAACCTGTGTCACAGTGTTTCGTCATCCGACTCGCACAGTGTACGTGACCAGGAGCACATATTGATTTTCAAACACAAAAAGTATTTTGATTCATTATTATTACGTGATTGCCATTACATGCATTCTCATAGGGTATTCAGTTTTGTACGACATAAATCAAATATTAGCAGTTTAATATTAGCGGTTACATTTATTGTAGGATATTTTGTCGACTGCCTCGTGGTCTAGTGGTCAGCGTGTTCAACCACAGACGTGAGGTCCTGGGTTCGAATCCCGGGTCGGACCGAAAATTGTTATTGGGATTTTTCAATTTCTAATAACAGTCCGGACTCCGGAGTCAGGAAGTTGACGGTGGTACGCCCCCGTGCCTCGGTGAGAACGTTAAGCCGTCGGTCCTGCGCCTGATTTCTCACCGGTCGTGTCGGATTGCCGTCCCATCGGAATATGAGAATGAGGGAATAGAGAGTGCACTTGTGTCTGCGCGCACACTTGTGCACTATAATATGTCCTGCGCAGATGGCACATCTATAAAGACGGCCGCCGTAGCCGAAATCGGCTAGGACGACATTCTTTTTAAAGGATATTTTGTTTTCACGTGGTGAGTATTTTTTTATGAAAACGATCTCTGGGTACAGTTGTGACAATTTTACCGGGTACGGTTGTGACATATGGAAAATCTGTTTTTTGTTTTAGATACCGCCATCAATATCAGATGAAGAAGAATATTTTTATTTGGCGTGCCTTGGTTGGCGTGCCTCCTTCTGAAAACAGGCCTGGCGAAAAGTGGATTAAATGCCAAGGAAAGTGTAACCTTTGGGCCCATGTAGACTATACCGTTGGTAGTCGGTATTATATTTGTCACAACTCAGATGAGTCGGATTAGATTAGTTGTAAAACTTACTTTTATAGATTTTCGCATTCTACATTTCAAAAAAAATATTTAAGTTTCTGTTCTGAAATATTTTGAGCACGTTTTTATGTTTTGAGTTCAATCTCAAAGTAGAATAGAGTTTAAGTTTTAATGTGATTATGAACATGGTTAGCATATTATATTTTTTAAGTTAACTTTAACTAATTTCAAATGCAGACTGTTATAAATACTGTAAGGTGTATAGTGTGTATTAATAAAGACTGATATTGTAACTAAAGATCCTATAGTGCCTTATAAGTTGTAAGAGATTAACATGTACCAAGATTTTATTTCTTTTGTTAGGAAAGTAATTTAGTTGATTATGTTATATTATACATAAATAAATATTTCTTAGAATTAAAAAACGTATTTTATGATAATTTTAGAGTATTTTTATCTCATATTGTAGATTTTACAGTATTTTCATCGTGTTGCTATGGACCTCCTGTACAATCACAAGCGGCCTACCTGGGATTGATTGTGACACTTTCCCTTTTTCACTTAAATTTCATTTTATAAACTAACCATTTTTTTTTAAGGTATACGGGGGCAAACGAGCAGTTGTAGCCATTTTCATGACTACCGACGCCCATAGACATCTGAATAGAGACTACAGATGCACTGCCCCCCTTTCTCCTCCCACCTCCATGGGCCACCGGCTACTTACACACCGCACGAAACGCGACTTTTTATATTTACATATAAATTTGATATTTATACATTAAGCAATGCATAAACTACATTAGAATATACTTTTTGTTCAGATTCATGGCATAATCACAACCGTACCCACTCTACCCTACTCGGTCAAAGGGAATAGACTTGGAACGATATTCGTTCCAAGTCTATTCCTACTATTACAATTACTATAATTAAATTATTCAGTCAGATAACTAATGCGATTATTATAACAAAATTTTGTAACAACAAATGCCTTCATACTCATGTTTAATCCTTTTTTCCTCTTATTGCATTGCGCGCAATTTTAAAGTTTTAAGTGCTTATTTTTTTTAGAGTAGGTACACATATGACATATGAGATAGAATCTTAGCAGTACTATGTTAAATGTTTACAAACATAGTACTGTTATAGTTTCAGTCGTATTATACATACAATCATACACTAAATATCGTATATGCCAAGATGTAAAAGAGGAAGCGTTAATAGCTCGAAACTTTTCTGAAAAATCGAACCTATCACTTCACTAAGAAAAAATGAGAAATGTAAAAGCTTCTGTTTCTTTATATAACCCCGACTCCTTAAGGGGACGATTTTAGTGCCTCCAAACACCAATCTCATTTGCTTTTCACCCTTGGACCCCTGGACTTGGTAATTACATCCGGTTTCATGATACTTCATACTTCGATAAACATTGCAGCAATTACGGCTTAATTGTATAAAGGCACTAAAAATAAACGCCACCATGATGGCGAAATGCAATTATTTTGAAATTTAAATTTGGCGAAAAGAAAATTTTAATTATGACGTCGAAACACAATGAACACGTTGACACAGTGAGGATTAATGCAGCTCTCACTGAGGACCTAATTGATATCCGATGATGGCCGATGGGAGAAATTTTAAATTAACAAGCAGCCGCGTCAGTATTTCGTGTTTCTAGATAATTACAATACGTCTTCCCTTGTATAGAACGTACGAGAAAGATCGGAGCCATCGGTGGCTTGTCTGACTAAGTTTTATTTATACAAGGTTGATAAAGACGAGAGGCATTAAATTAAACTACATAATATACTATTAGTGCCTACAGTTAATCCGAAACTGTTAAAAAAAAGTTTACGACAAGTATACGAAAATACTTTTTCAAACAAGTTAAATAGCGAAAAATTATAATCATGCTTTGTACCGGCGCGTACAACCTCGCACAAGGTGAATGACCCCGGCCGCCCATAGTCGACGATCAGCTGACCTACAGCAAGTACGAAGTGAGAAAAAACTTAAAAAAATCCTGTGGCTTTATTTTATTGCTCCGATTGATCTGATACACTAAATATGTGGTTTCATTTACTGCCTCTCGCTTTTATCAACCTTGTATATGTACCAACTTGTTATTTAACTTATGTGTGTTTGTTATATAGTAAAATGAGGCAAACGAGCAGCCGAAGCCATTTTTAAAACTACTGACATGACGTCCATAGATGTCTATGGCCATCGGTGTAGAGGTTACGCCAACAACACTATCGTGTAAGTAATGTATTTTAAGAGCTATTTGCTTTGAATACTCATTACTCTTATAGTAAATAACTAAATAACAAAAAATCAAAACATACATTACATACATAATCTCTGTTAAATATTAGCATACTTAATATTTTTTAACTAAGTAGGTATTAATAATAATAATTACTTATTGTTTTAATGTTTATTCTTATTGTTGTATAACTAATCATGTGGTGTTTACCTGTAAGTGATTGATGCACTTCATATATGTAACAATAATAATGTAACATGTAAATGTTATTTGTGTAACCTTTGAAATAAAATTTAAAAAAAATAGGCCAGAGCAAAGGCCCTATCCATGATAGGGGGACATGAAAAAAAAGTAGTGTCTTTAGAATTCTGCATGTCTTACTAGTTGAAAAGCTTAACAGTTTTTAAAGTGCATGTCTATCAGGATTCAGGTGTAGGTAAACAGTTTCTGTAAAGCGAATGACACTGTGTACATTAAAATACACATACATGTAGGTACATTTTAAATTTAATATTAGGTTAATATTAAAAACTCCTCATTGACTACTTTACACTTGGTTCACATTTTAACAATGAACTACAATGTGTGTTGACCCATATTGAATGTAAATGAGAGATGTTATAAAAACAGTGACTCAAGCGTTTGTTAGAATAAATATCATTAATTTCTTTTTTAATACTGATATATGTTTTATTTTACAAATTATATAAACTTGATATATTAAGAAATGGAATAAATAAATCCTACCAATCCTATCCTATTTCATTTATTATTTAAAATTATAAATGCGATAGTTTGTTTGTTTGTTACTCCTTCACGCAAAAACTGCTAAACCGATTTTCATGAAATTTGGCAGAGGGTAACTTGTATTAACACAATTTTTATCCCGAAAAACTGTTCCCATGGGATGGCTTCGCATGATTTTTTATTTTCCACAGAATTGATTTACGCTTTTGAAATGTGTCGCTTTTTTACTTTTTTTTTACGCGGGTGAAACCGTGGGGCGCAGCTAGTTAAAACATTGCGGCTCGCGGCACATTGATATAATAAGCTCTGATTGTAATAAAAGTAATTTAACGGATTTTGTCGTGTATTCTACAATCCTGACGTTTCAGAAACTTTACAGCAACTATGGTCTAGTAAATAGTTTCAATACAACGTGTTACATGCGCGTAAACTACGAAATAATTAGGTATAATAGCCTCTGATTTCGTCGATTTTGATTATAAGTAAATCAAATTTGACGCTAATTCTTGCTTTCCAAGTGACCGTATAATGTATGCTCATAAATTTTCATTTAAATGAGGCCACACAAGAATATAAAAACACCATTGTTTTTATTATAATTTACCTTTGGCCCTGTCTTAAAGGAAAATTATGTACCTACCTATTATGAAATTACTCTCCAACAAACTAAAGCATTAAAAATGCTCAGAGTTCGTGTTTCCACCCACAACGGCACAAAAGAAAAAGAAAATCTACGTAATATGCCTTCTTTTGTCATATGAATGTTTTCTTTTACTCTTACTGCATGACTTGAAGATTGATAGAAGAGTAAAAGAAAACATTCATATGACAAAAGAAGGCATATTACGTAGATTTTCTTTAGCCTAGTTTTTGTATAGCCTAGCGTTCAATATGTTCCTTTACATTATGAAATCTTTTGTACTAATTGATTTTATTACACGCGATAGGAACTAATAAAAATCTAAAGTAGGTAGATGAATAGTTGTATCGGTTACTAAACAGAAGCGGAGACGACCATATCTGTGTACTGAAAATACGATTAGATTAATTATCCAGTTTAATTATGAAATACAATTTCCATGTCGGTTTTACTGTTCCGTGATTTCGAATGCAGTTTGACTGATCTGTGTTTAAACAAAAACCCGTTATAAATAAAAAAAACTATTAATAATTCGGTGGATATTGTCATTCCGTGCATTTTTATCGTCTTATTTAGTTAATTTATTATCTTGCAAATGTATATTACACACTTGTATTATTTTCTTTCTGCACATCTTCTCCATTTATGTAATCTTTGTCTGTATCGAATTTCAAATTACCCCAATCGCGTAATTCTTAAAAAAAGGGATGGGACTTTTTCCTTCTTGTATTAATATAATATAGATTTATATTAATATCAATTACAGATTTGTATTTTCCGTGCCTCGGTGAACACGTTAAGCCGTCGGTCCTGCACCTAATTTCTCACCGATCGTGTCGGACTATGAGAATGAGGGAATAGAGAGTGCAATTGTGTTTGCGAGCACACTTGTGTACTATTCTAATATTAATTTAAATTATGTCCTGTGCAGATGGCTCGTCTATATTAGACAGCCGCCGTAGCCGAAATCGGCTAGGAGGACATTATTAATTACAGATTTAATATTATGTATGAGTATATAATGTATGTATATTACAAACCAGCTCACTCCGATATTCATTGGATATATAATTTATATAACGTGTACTAGTTTGTACAAATTACATGAGTACAAAGTTTTCATATCTAGACTACAGAGAGGTATAACACAAATATACCTACACAGGAAATTAAGAATGTAAATTTAGTAAGAAAATTACATCATTATACCACAGGAGTTAACTAATAAACCTATTTTGATTCCTGTCTAAGAAACAGGAATAACGGGATATATTATATTTTTTTTTATTATACCTATAGATTTATTTTATTTTCAAGGAACCCTAGTTTCTTTACTAACACACTTATAAATTTATAAATAAACATATATTCTTGGAATAAAATATATAGACATTTATTAAATAACTAATCGTTGTACTGGAAAAAGTTCCTTGAATCCCTCAAGGTTCTATAATAATTGTGTAAGCTTGTTCTATCATATTTTATGGTCAAATATATAAAAGGAGCCGTTTCTAAAGTAAATAACGGGACACAACGCAAATTGGCAATATAAATTTATTCTATGCACGTTCTTTGGAAATTTAACGTCGCCGTTCCCGTAGCTGTCCCGCTTAATTATGTTTACGAGCGGCACATCTCAAGACGAGCCTTTGAGAGGCCACAGCCGGCGTTGTGAGGCTTTTGCAATACGTAACTGCCAATGTTTCAGAGACTTTGTCGTTTTCACTTTTCAATATGTCTAATGTAACATGACAAGCGTTTCTAGCAATGTGAATGTTACTTCAACCGTAATTGGTTGTCGACTTGTGAGCCCTATTTAGACCCAACAAAGTGAATTTCATTTCACGGGAAACCTGTCTAAAACTAACACTAATATCACATAACTTAATAATCAGGTTTTGGGCAGATTAAGTGCAGGTTTATGCTTAAAGTCCTAAGAAATCTGTGATAATAATTTTATAAAACAGATATTTAATTTGAATAATAAAAAAGATACGTTTTTTATGTTTTTTTTCCATTTCTCGCAGTTAAGTCGGTAAGTCAGGTAATATCTCCGATGTTATCACACCATTCTCGGGTTCTGCCACACTGGTGACAGGCGATGATATACTCGTAACACCTCGAACGAGTATTGCGAGGTTTGTGAATATTTTAAAACACACACCTGATTAGTTAGTGTCGAGCAACATTTCTACTTTATCTTTATACCAACTGCAACATTGTAGTGATTGATATTTCTGTGTAAATTTGTTTTTCTTTTTATTTGAGTTATTTTTTATGATACTATTATAATTATATTTATTAGATATAAGTATGTAAAGTAACAGTCGCTACAAATTCATAATATGTACGGATCTCAGAAATTTGAATATTTGGTAGTAAACAAATTATTGATATGACAGTGTGGGAGACAGGACACAACCTTGTGGGACACCAAACTTAATGCTCCAATCTTTCCAGAAACAGGCGATCAAGTCGCATCATTTCAAGCTTAATAACAAAAAGATAAAATATTTATGCCAAACACGATGGAAGACTTTCGCTCTACCCAGATTAACCACTTATGCCCCCTTCTTAGATTCTATTGTCTTTGCCCACCTGTGAATAAGTTAAATTAAAATTTAAAAAAACGAACGTAAAGTGAGTTTTCTGCCGCAAAACGTGCTGACCATTAAGCAGCTGGTGATGCTCCAAAGACATCTGCAGGTCGGTAAAGGTCGATAGATGGACCGTGGACGATTCCGAGCGGTTTCTTTTATGGGATCCGATAAACCAAAGCTATGTTCCAATCTTTTGGAAAACCCCAATACAAAAAGGAATCGTTTAAGACGCATTAAGAGTGTGTCAACTCTTGAGCACACAACTCAGCACAGTCAGTGGGATGCCACCGGGACCGGCGCAATTCAAGAGTATCAAGATTCAAGGGTCCTTAATCTTGGCATTCTTGTTGGATGCTTTGCAGTAACTTAATATGTAAATAATCTTTTTCTAGTTACTTTCACGGGTTTTGACACGATAGAATATTTATTAAATAAAGGTACGAGCGAAAACATATTAAATACCTTTGCTCGATGTTTGGGCCGGGTCACACTAGCCGTGGTCACGACGACTCGTGACCACGGCTGGTATAACCAAAAAGCATACAAAATGTAACCCCCGTAATGTACCTAACTACAAAACGTGCAACAAACGCGAAAGTCTGAAACAAACACAACAAAACAATTATATAAATAATTAATTAATCTTTATTGTCAATCAATTTTAAATAAACTAAAATAATACATAAATATTTCTCAAACTAAAATCTTGACCTTAAATGACCATAAAAAGTAAAACCCATGGGCATGTGTACACTACACACAAGAACCCATACAAATACACAATACAATACTTTATAGAGATCAATGTGATGAGTCAGCATAGCAGGTGTGGGCAAGGCGTTGCTAAGTATTTGGCACAGTGACGCGAAATATCTTAGCAGCATTTAAATGGTTGTAAGTGAAGGATTCCCAACAACACTAGACGCAAATTTGCTTACTGACGTAATGAGTATATTGTTAGTAAAGTTATTATAAACTAACAGTGCCTGCTTCTTTGGGCATTAAATATTAGGCATCTGTACGTTTTTACTTGATTGCAAAAAAAATTACATTATATGAAGCAGAAAATTTTGTAAAAATATTTCTCAGTTCAAACAACTGGTTCAATGCCGCTTGGAAACTCTCGAAAAGTGTTTCAACTTTTCATTTATATTTCTACTATACGTAGGTATAAAAACAAATTATGCAAGTTCGGAATTGACACTTTATTTGCATTATCTCATGCCAAATTTTATGATTCCAAGCCTCCTGGAAGTACCCTTTGTGTTTTCTGGATTGACGCATTAGGTTTTCGTGACCCAAAAGTGTTTCCTAAAAAACAAGTTAACTATTATTCTGTAAGATAATTGAAATCAATAAGAAACGCTTTGTCTTGTCATTGGCCATTTATAAACATGTTGAAAAGAGGTCTCACTCTATATTTTTTATCGTGAGGTGACGAGATAACAGATTCAGCAGCCATATTAGTATGCAGATATGATAACCTTCGCGCAACGTATGACTTAATACTTTAACTTGCTTTGAAAGAAAACGCTCTTCCTGAATACATAAATACATATTGCGGGGTCGACGGGTAGTGTTTGTATTACATTATGTATATATTCTTACTTCATTAAGTTAGTACCTATACTTGTAACTTTACGTTTACAACTTACAAACAACTTAGCGGAGGAATTTTACGCACGGAGTAGATACTTATCAACAAACAGTAGGTACATTATGTAAACTCTCCATAGATACGTTAATGTCATATAAAATAAAATAAAAATACGCTGCTTGATAGTAGTAGTATAAAAGTATTTTATTGATATTTCTGCGGTTACATCTCTATTATTTTCACACCGGTCCCAGGATCAAATTTTCGTTGTGTCCGTGTCAATCTCAGTTTGTGTGACAAAACTATTTCAACCGAATGAACTGTGTTTGTGGTGTTGTGTGGTGGTAGATACGGAACAGAATCGTTTGTAACTTAATAGGGGCCGAGGTTCTAAGTCTTACTTACTATACAAGTAGGAATAAGTTCTATTTAAAAGATATGGGATCTGTTATAGGAAAGTTTCGGAGCTTTTATCAGCTTGATATCCTTAATACCTACTCCACATGTAGGTGTCTGCTGGAACCCGTATATTTCTCCTATACCTAATTAAAAATATGACTTTTCATAAAAGTGGAAAGTACTCTATTTTCAACAACAACAACAACAACAAATCTTAACGCCAGATCCCTAACGAGGTAAGCAGAAGGTGTGCCACATATCCTTATCCTTACACACTTGCCTCACTTCCTCCATATTCACAACTTTCTTCATACATACGAAGGTTGCGAAGATTCATCAGATTTAATTTCTTAGAAATCCATATAAATTTCAACACCCTATTTCACCCCCTTAGGGGTTGAATTTCTAAAAATCCTTTTTTAGCGGATGCCTACGTCGTAACATCTACCTGGATGCCAAATTTCAGCTTGATCTGTCTAGTGGTTTGGGCTGTGCGTTGATAGATGGCTATGTCACGTTTGAGTTTTATATATATAGATTTTATAATCATGATCTCTATTTCAAATTCTCTGAATACCAGAAAAAACAACCAAGCAAAGTCTTTTCTGCGTTACTCATCCTACAAATATTTCCTAGATGTATGAAATTACCTTATTAGGTGCCGTTTGACCTATGTACGTGGTATTGATAAGACCACCTGGCACAAAGTCGCACGGCCTCGCCTCATGATCTCTACCCTTCAAACTGTACCTTAAACACTTATTATCTAGAATTTATCGCTAATCTTTACATTACTAAGTTGTAAATAAATTGATAGCGAAATGATGGGCGAATGACGCAAAACTACTCCATAAAGTTCAATCCACGTTCGACTTTCTCTTCTACTTATTTTCAGTTAAGCCATGATAATATAAATATCCTCTTTTAATGTAGGGTACGTTGTTAGCTGAACTTGAAATGTAAATAATCCCTACTAAAGTCTGTTTGTTACGTTTCATATATACATATATATAATATTTCATATATAATAATCGAAACCGGTTGTGTTAAATTATTGTAATTGTGGTTAATAAAAAGTGGAAATTGTATAAAAAAGTATATTATTTAATAAAATTAGAATATGAATTTCCATCAAGTGACAATACATTCCATCAACTATGTTACGTTTCACGCCAAACTACTCTACCGATTATGATGAGACTTTGTACATTTATTCTTAGAGGTATTAGAAAGGATAGAATACTTTTTATTAAAGAAAGTATGGGCGCGAGTGAAGTCGCTGGTAAAAGAGTTTATAAATAAATCTTTCATCTTTTTACGCTAATGCGATAAAACATAATGTTTTCATCAGATAAGCATCGTTTACCATCATTGAGCCAGCACGACCGGGGAAGTACCTCTCGCTTACGCGACACCGGTGTAAAATGATAGATGTGCTGTCACGTTTTGACTGGTGTCTAAGTAGCCGGTGGCACATTGAGAAGGAAGGAAGGAAGGAGAAGGAAGGAAGAAGGGCAACGCATCTGCGGATATACGGATGTTTATGGGCGTCGGTAGTCATGAAATTGGCTCCGACTTTCAAAATACAATCTTTTTTCACCGTTACGTGTCTTGCCGAAAATGTTGTGTAAACAGACATTTTTTAAAACCTGAAGCTAAATTGTTTGTATAAAACAAATGAAATGTACAAGATTTCATTTTTGCTGTGAAGTCTTTATTGTGGTTGACGTAACACAAGTGTGAAGAGTTGTGTATTAAAGGAGGCTTTGTATAATTTACGATGTAGAGAGGCTGCGAGTGGCTGATACAATGTACGTGCTCGGTACTCGAGCAAACTAAACAACTTCACGGGGTTCGATTAAGGAAGTTTCATTCTCGTATTCAAAAAGTTATCGCACGTACTTCTTATTCGTTACGTACTTAGATAGTAGTGGGGAGCAGATGCCATATTGCATATTCTGCTACTTACATTTAGGTTTTACATATGCGTAAAACCTAAATGTACTTAGTTGATATGAAATGGTAGATATTTATTTACTTGTTTATTCTGCTTGTTAGTACAACAAGTAAGATATAATAGGATACAATACAAAGAGAATTATCATAAAAGCATGTAAGTGGACAGTTTCCAAAATGTATTCACGGCTTACTAACGATGCAGTTTATTTATTACGAACAGACTCCCGCAACTTCGTTTACGTGTATCCGTTTTTAAGCCACAGTCGGTTAAAAAGTAGTATATGGCCTTAATTTTTCAAATCGAACCAGTACTTCGAGAGCTTAGCGCGGTCAAACAAACAAATAAGCAAATTACCTATATACATAATATTTATATATACCTATTATTAGTAGGTATAAATTTTATACCATTTTTTTTTTTTTTTTTTTTATGATATAGCAGGGCAAACGAGCAGCCGGAGCCATTTTCATGTCTACCGACGCCCACAAACATCCGCATAGAGGCTACACAGATGCGCTGCCCTCCTTTCTCCTCCTACCTCCATGGGTCACCGGCTACTTACACACCGCACGAAACGCGACAGCACAGCTGTCACTTTGCGCCAGTGTCGTGTAAGCGAGAGGTACCTCCCCGGTCGTGCCGGCCCAATTAGACTGCATGCAAGCATGCAGTGTGGCACTACCTCTTACAAAAAAAATAATATTTAATAGGTAATATATTCCTAACATGCTATGGAACGCCATTGCTTTTCTAACCCAAACAGACTGTCACATAATACCGTCACAACGGTATGAAGAACTATCCGATGCTTTTTGTTGCGAGAAAATGTTTCGCCTGTTTTATTACTACTAGAGCTTTCTCAACAGTTAAACAAGTTCAGTAATATGTTTAAGCCCGAGAAGGAAGCCACTATCATTTAAATTCGCGCATCTTCTTCCTCGGAGAAAGCAACACGACGCTATCTATGTAACACCCGCTATTATCCTATTAATATATCACGATAGCGTTTTATCTGAAGCCGGAACTCTCGTTATGCCGCCATTTTCACATTATATATTATGTTACAGCCATGTAACAGGAATTATAGAAAGGAATATTACATGCACACAAACATAAAACAAACACAAGCATCTTTTACGTTGTGACATAAAGCTTTAAGAACTTCAACGTAACTATAGTATAACTATTTTAGTAAGAGGTAGTGCCACGCTGTATGCTTGCATGCAGCCGAATTGGGCCGGCACGACCGGGGAGGTACCTTTCGCTTACACGAGACCGGCGTGAAGTGACAGCTGTGCTGTCG
>LUGF01044657.1:110817-129581 GCA_001625245.1 Calycopis cecrops
AAAAAAAAAAAAAAAAAAAAACTATACAACTTGTATACATAAATTGTGACACAAAGCTGTGACTTGTTGTGCCACACGAGTAAAATCTATCCCAAGAAAAAACCGTTTGGTAGTTTTGTGTAGAGAGAAGAGTAAAACACAAACTTACGCATTTATAAAAATGCACATATTGTGGTTACTTTACGGGTTTTAACACGATAAGACTTATTAAAGGTACTAGTCAAAACATATACCTTTGCTCGACGTTTCGACTGGGTTGCACCAGCTGTGGTAATGAGTCGGCTCGTGACCACTCGTAAAACGTCGAGTAGTATATGTTTTGAGTAGTACCTTTAATAAGTCTTATCGTGTTAAAACCCGTAAAGTAACCACAATATGTGCAACAAACGCGAAAGTCTCAAACAAATATAAAAATGCAGGATATTAGTGGCCTAGTGCAAATTTGACAGCTGTAAAAGTTGTGAGCAGTAGCTACTCTAGTGAGTTTTGGAATGCAGCTTATGTGAGTCTTTACAATTCGGCTACCGACAACTATGCATGACATAGTATAAACTACAATACACAATATATTTCCATGGTAAAACAGCCCGACATAAGTCACCATTAACGCTAAATCAATATGGCGAAACGTTTGTAGATCGCTTCACTAATAAATTATACTAACATGTCGCCCGTCTATCTTCAGATAACCGCACCGCTACGGAATGAAGTCTGAGGTATCGTGGCATAACGACTTATGTATTCGTGCCTTTGATCTGGAAATTATCGTGCGGTCTAAGGTTCAATTCCTATTATATTATTTTTCCGGCCTGGAGGTATCTCACGCGCACATTACACTGCCGTGGAGTGACAACTATGCAGACGAGTTTCGAATGATTTATAAGTGGTCCACGGAGGTGGGAGGAGAAAGGGGGGCAGCGCATCAGTAGTCTATGCAGATGTCTATGGGCGTCGGTAGTCATGAAAATGGCTACAACTGCTCGTTTGCCCTCCTATACCATAAAAAAAAAAAAAAAAGTTTCCTGAGGGATTGAGTGTATATGTATAACAGTTATACAGATGTCTATGGGAGTTGGAGAGAGAGTTGAGACGAGTTACGTTTGTCTAATCATACTAAGTATATAAAAACTATTTTGTATATGAAAACATGATTTTTTAAGTTATACTTCTTCTGGCGCGTTCGGGAGAACTTAATGATTCTCGAGCACACTGGCATCAAAAACACCGAAAGATAAGAACTAAGAATGTCCAATGAACTATAATATTATATACCAATGAGCTATATCATTATTTAACAGCAAGTATTTCACATTATAAAGGTGGGATTTAAGAAACAGCTATTTGCGATAAGGCCCTCAAATTGTACATTTGCTTAAATTATCCACTCACTCACTCTGAAATGACAAAATGTAAAATAATAAATGACAAACATTTCTATTCTCTGTCATTCTGGCTCAATTCGATTGCAACGCATCAGTCATCACATTTACCATCAGTTCTGTTAGTCTGAGTAGGCTCTACATAATAACATATGGAGGAAATGACATTTATCCGTCTAGGGTCCGACTCTAAACGGTCGTGCCGTGTAGCAGACCTTTAATGAACCCACAGTGCGCCAGTTATCAGACACGACTGGGATATCAATAATCCAATACAAGTGTCAACAATGTAATGCATTCATGTGAACTAAGCGTAGTTATAATAGAGGGGATTTCATTTATAATGTAGATATGATGACTACCAACGATCAATAGGGAACGTGCAGGAAACATAGAGGCAGCACTTTCGCCGCCCTAGTGGTCATTTTAGGAATTAAGTGCTAGCAAAACACTAAGCAAAGGGCAGTGACAATGACTAGTTGACATATTATGTCATATCATACGTACAAACGAAAATTTGCTTGCATTCGATTCACATTTCATTGTAAGAGGTAGTGCCACACTGCATGCTTGCATGCAGTCGAATTGAGCCGGCACGACCGGAGGACTTCTCGCTTACACGAGACCGACGTAAAGTGACAGCTGTGCTGTCGCATTTCGTGCGGTGTGTAAGTAGCCGGTGGCCCATGGAGGTTGGAGGAGAAAGGAGGGCAGCGCATCTGTACAGCCTCTATACGGATGTTTATGGGCGTCGGTAGTCGTGAAAATGGCTCCGGCTGCTCGTTTGCCCTCCTATACCATCAAAAAAAAAAATAAAAAAAAAAAATTCAGCCACTAGTTAGCGTGGCAATCTAGAAGCTTATTCCCTATAACAGATACAGATTATACAGATGCGTTGCCTTCCTTAAAAATAAAACTGATGTTATGCATCGTCCTTTTTAATTAAGGCTTTCACAAACCACCCGTAACGGAACAGTATAGCCAGCATAATTCTTCTTGTAGCATAATTGTGTAATTATTATTAATTATGCTTTCATCTATTCAACACTTCGGTGACAAATTACTCGTTCCTTTGTATGCACAGTGCAGTGTGCACATGAGTCACTGAGCACAGGTGTTAGTCGGGAGAGAACGTATTTGGCACAGCGTTAAGTAACACTCATTTGGGAATCAATTAGTTAATAGTTACTCTGTGTGGAGTTGTAACTTGTATAGTTATGTTCTATATTTTCATTATACTGTGGCTATATTGTGAAGGTATAATTATTAAGTTATGTATATAATAATAATAACATCTGTAGACATATCGCACTACGTTAGCCTAACCCCGTGCTAAGTACCGTAAGAACTTGTGTTACGGGTACTAAACAACGGAAATATATTTAAAAAGGCTTTTTAAATTTAAGAAATTTTATATATTCAAGATTTTTATTATATAAATACATAGATAAACATCCGTGGCCAAAGGCGGGATTCGAACCCGCGACCCCTGACGCAACATGCTCCGCTTATCCGAGCCCTGTACCACTGTGCCAGCCTGATCGTCAAAATATATCCCCCTTATTAGCGGTCTTTTTACATATTTTTTTTTAAGTTGGTGGGGATATTTTGTGGTGCAAGGCCACCTCTCTATGCTGGCGTGAAATCCCTTAGGGCACTGAGTCGAGGAGCCCCGATGAATCACAGTTTCGGGATACTTCACCAAAAACGGTAGTGATTGTACTCGCGGTAGGTTTAGTGGGTATGTGTGTCCCAGAGCCGGTGAGGGCCCATTTCTCGGTGACACCAGAGAAAAGTCCCCCATGTTATGGACAAAGATTGATGGTAATTACGCAAGTACATGATATAATAAGATAAGATTATCTACGTTTATCAATTTTATCGTCTATCTATTGTAGAGTACTGAATAAATGTTTTTCTATTCTATATATTTATATTTTATATTCATAGCGAGTATTTCACTGCAATCATAATTATAATGATGGTTCGCAGAAAGATATAAATAGTAAATACTTACGCTTTAAAGCGATAAAGTCGCCAAATTGTATATTTGCTTTAATGATCCAGCATGTTAACAATTTAAATTGGTGTATGCAATAAGATTATCGTTTATTTATTATCTTTATAGCTAGTGCAGTGCGGCACCTTAATCAGAGAAACTACGGCCTGGCCACACACACGAATTGCGGCGCGGTGAGCGTGCGGCGAGGCAAGCGGTGAGCGACGAAAACTAAAGGTCGAGAATGTATCCGACGGTACGCACGTTGGAATTCTGTTATTGTTCAGATTAGATACACATTGAACTACTTTAAAAATTGTTACTCAGTTTTGTACTTAAGTTAAAGAGTGAACCTTACCTGAAAATAATTACGTTAATATGCGTTCGTAAAAACTTCTTTAGCGGAGTTTGGCAGGAGACAAAATAAATTATGAGTTCATATCAGCAAACATGCTATACGCAGCTCGACTTCTGCGCTACTTATAACTTTTTAAGATAGTTTAAATATAAATTAGCCGGTCTCCCGTGGATGATGGAGGTGGGAGGAGAAAGGACGGCAACGCATCTGTATAACGTACGCGGTTTTTATGGGCGTCTGTAGTCATTAAAACAGCTCCGACAACTCGTTTGCCCCCTTATACTGCTGAATTGTAACCTTTGAGTAAATTAACATTTGCGAATATATTTAATATTCTGTGGATCTGGTTTTATGTCACTGTGACTATTAGATGTATATTTTCGGTAGACCTTGACCGGAGTGGATTTTAATTCAATGGTTAATGAACATTTATATTACATAACAGGCTTTTTATAAAAAAAATTGTTAGTTTTTAACAATATTTGTTTTATGCCACTGTAGACACCTAATTTATGAGAAAACTATTGATGATTTTAAGACGATACACAAATGTCGCTCTTTTATAAATTTTGCCTTGAAAGTATCCGGGTTGTAGAAAATTACGTAACACAAAATATATTTTGATTTTAATTAAAATACTGAGCATGAGCATATAATATAACAGCGGGGTATATGTCATACTCAATTAGTACCATAAAATCTATGAACATCATCATCGTTAACGTTTAATGGATACGTTGCCCCACCCGTTCCGTATCCAGATACTTAGGGGAGTACCAGCCCCGGCCCCGTAAGGTTTAAGGGCTTTAAGGTCATTTTTGTACTCATAAACGCCCCCTTCTCAATTCCAAGTTCTGTAATCCATCCCCGCGTGAGCTTAATCCGACGCTCGCACCCTGTCCCTACCAATGCCTAGGGCTGCTCAAAAACTAAACGAAAGAGGCGCCCCCCTGATCGTGCCGGCCCAATTCGGCGACAAAGGACCAAGGACACTAAACCCCTCTCAAGGCTCTCACAAACCGCAGGAAACAAGAAGAAGACAGAAGCATAGCCATAATTTGAGGCAGATATTATATGATCGCTCGCGGTTGGCAGAGCCGGAGTGAGGTACTTGCGGTCCTAGGAGATCATTAACTTCGGCAGTGGCGATTATACGGTAATACAATTCAATGGCACTACCTCTTAAGATGATGATAGAGAAATATTACGGTATATACCTATATGTACCTAACCCAATCCTAATCCTACTATTATTATAAATGCGAAAGTTTGTAAGGATGTTTGTTACTCTTTCACACAAAAACTACTGAACGGATTTTCATGAAACTTTACAGTAATATAGCTTTCATATCAGAATAACATAATAAGTTAAAATTTTGAATCATTTTTGAAGTCCGAATTCCACGCAGGCGAAGCCGCGGGCGGAAGCTAGTAATAAAATAATTGCGTAAGTTTATATTACATAAAAGAATTTTAATGGATTTTATACTAGTTTATTTGGACTGAGGTCCATCCTGGTTGCTGTAAAGTTTCTTACTATAAAATCCGTTTTAGTTGTTTTATTGTAATTAGTAATATTAGTAAACCTGACATAATTGTATGTACGTTTCTTATTCTTGCACGCAAAAACTACTAAGCAGATTTGGATAAATTTTGGTAAGATATAGAGACTTTGGAACATAAAAATTACTTCACATTTCACATAAATAATTGATTCTCTTGAGATATATTCTAAGTAGGCCATACCTTGAAGCCAGTTATATGCAAGAAGGAACTGCAGATGGTATTGCTAAAGATAATAACACCTACCGGATGATTTCTAAACGGAATACTAAATTCCCCTGTCGATTTGCACTTATTTAATTAATTGAATAACTCGTTTTACATGCAGGTAAATGGCTGTCAACGTGAGTATATAATTACTTGAGCGTTTAGTATTAAATAGGTTTTTTATTAGCACTAGTTATAGCCCTAGGAGAGCACGTAAACCTTCGGTACTGCGTATGATTTCTTTCATGACAAATCGGATTCTCGTTCCATTGCAATAGAAAAATAAAGAGAAAGAAAGAGATTATAGTAGGGGTATAGTTATAGTAGTTAACCCTCGGAGAGCACGTAAACCTTCGGTACTGCGTACGATTTCTTTCCTCAAATTGCAGTTCCATCCAACCCATTGCAGTAGAGAAGAGAGAAAGAGAGAGTTTACTAGTACTCCTGTATCATATACTTGTCTAAGAGTCTGGCCGCCAATATACCCAGTATCATTAACTCTTACGGTGACCACAACAAAGAACTCTACCATTAAACTAGAGTTATTATATATATAGAGTTATTATATATTAAACTAGAGTATTTATTTGATCAATCAATCAATATTTGTTCTTGTATTGTCAGTGTCAATCGAATTATATATTATCATCAGTATTTTAATTGCATATGGGGATAAACGATTACCTAATGGTAAGTGAACATCAATACCCAAACGTTACTAAACGTAGGCTATGTCATACAGACAACCTACGCTTAGATACTAACTAGTAACAGCTAATAATCTGAGTTTAATAATATATATTATCTAAAACTATTTACTCTTTCACGAAAAATTTCCGAACAAATCTGGATTCAGTTTGGATATTTTTACGCGGGCAAAACCGCGGGACAATTAAATTAATGTGAAATTATCAAAAACTTCCATAATTGCATACGACATTATGTTGTTGAAATTTTTCAACAAAAATAATACTTGATTCTTTAGCAACGATTAGATTATTTCATTTATTAAAATGTAGGTAATATGAGATTGATTGATAAGAAATTGTTTGCAACACACCTTCAATTAAATTAGGTAAAAATGTTACGAAAGTTATTTTTAATAAAATGCCTACAGAGTGCAGCGCCGCGAAAAAGATTTCAACGCACTAACAAGGTTTTCTTACATGAATGACAAACCAATAACAGATATCTAATATTCAACAAGGACGTTAAAAAAACCTTTTTTAACGTCCTTGATATTCAATAGAATTGGGTACACTACTGTAGCATTATTTTTACTAATAGGCAACTCAATATTATATTCGAAAACAATTTAAAAATAAAAACATTTCAGACAACATTCTCTTAATTATTTTAAAATTTTACAGTAAACTATATCTCCAACAATATTAAATAATACCACCTTACATGGGGATATATATTTTTGTACCACCTTTCATCACTGCCTACTGCTATTTTGTTTATTGTTCAATAAAGGCTCTACGCACGACAGCTCTATATAAAGAAAGCGAGAGTTCAGACAGCTCTATCTAAATACCTACTACCTACTAATTATGAAACATTAAATTGTTAATGCATAAAGCTTTGTATTTTAAGGCATTAAAACATGATTAAAGAAAAAAAAAATTGCTCTTATTAGGCGGAACAGCACCTAAATATGATTTTTTCATCCCGATATTTCTACGGCATCGGAACTTACGGGTTAAACCGCGGAGTGCAGCTAGTTAATATTGCTTAAGATACGTACGACAAAATACATCGGTGTCCGAGACTTTGCAACTACTACGAGATAATAAATTGTTACCTATCACTTATTATCTGCTCCCTGTGGAATCCTCAGCAGCGTTCAATATATCCCAAAGAAAAAAAAAGAATAACATTTTGAAAATATAAATCACGTTTGTATTTCAGATTCCAGAGACGTTATCTGTGTGCCTTTCATCCAAATCTGCTCAATAATATTTGATCGAAAAATA
The DNA here is from genome assembly GCA_001625245.1 of Calycopis cecrops. NCBI lineage: Eukaryota > Metazoa > Arthropoda > Insecta > Lepidoptera > Lycaenidae > Calycopis > Calycopis cecrops. Next base: position 118,303 of record LUGF01044657.1, read on the forward strand.
AACAAACATACATACAAACTAACGCATGTAGGTAGGTATAGTTAGTTTAGGATATCTCGTTTCTATCTAAAATTTAGATAGATCTATAAATTTTGATTCTAAATAGATACCTACGTAGGTACGGAAACTCTCGGTTAATGCTACTAATATGAAAGTCTAGCATGTCAGTATAGCTAGCGTCTTGTAACTTTCGTTCTTTATTACAACACGATTTTATAATAACGATTATTAACTACGCTTCTCTAGGTCCCAGAAAAAAAACCTATATATAGACTTTGAATTGATTCCATTGATGGCATTATCAGATTATGATGTTCAACTAGGATTAGTAATTAGTATTGTAATTGTAACAGTTTAACGTTAACTTATTAGGTAGGTTTCCGAGTTTTTGTACTAGTCATACAAATCCCAAAGAAGCCCGATAAAAATGTGACAGGTAAGAATCTTTTAGAGTGTTATAGGCACGTACAGCGTTCTTGCTATTTATGATTTATATTTTTGTACCTTTCAGGATTTTCGTTTCAGTCTTGTGTTGTCAATGTTACAAACATTTTAAGTACCTACCTTATAAATACGTATTTAAGATTAGAAGTTAGAGCAAGTTGAGATGTTCCTAAACAGCAGTGTTGTAGTTACTATAGATAAAAATAAACTTTAATATTGCATACTTACTTAAACTCGACAATTAATAAATCTAAGCAAACAACAACACTGGAAACTTAAAGGACTCGGAAAGAGTTTTTGTTTACGCGGTCGTCATGGCAACGCTTCGCTATATTGAACGTAAAAATTCAATATGGCGCACGGTGCGCGCGCACTGAGCACAAACGCAGACTGGTTGCGCCTGCGCCGGCCAACGACCACCACCCGGTCTTCAGAAAGCGAGAGGAAGAGCCTCAAGCAAGTTTTTATTCGCGAGGACAAACGCGCATGCATTTAAACATCTTAGTTCACAGCTAAATCGTTGCTCCGCATGATTAGCGAGCATTATTCGTAATCAACACACATTGTGCTCGTTTCTATAGCCGCAACCTTCCCCTTGAGCTGTCCAACACGAATTACGTAAAGTTACATTACATTACATCGTGGTGTAACATCGAAGATGTGATGTAAGGTCGCTGTGGTGCATTAGGATATTGTAGACTTTTGTCCGAACAAAAATTAATTTATATCGGCAATAATTAATTGGCTTCTTAATTAACTTAAGTGAATAAAATAGTATATTTTTAACTTTCCGAGTGTTTATTAAAACTAATATTTAAATGACTTAAAATAGAATAATATACAGTCAATGCGTTGTAGGTACAGAAATATCGTGCATCTCGACACATAAAAGCTATTGACCTTTTTGTGAAAACTCTCCGAGACCCGGCCACGTTGGGACGGCGATTGTAATAAAAAGGGGACAAACTGAGATTTGCATTAACATCTGTTCTTTACGCGACGCCTTAAATTAGTCTCGGTCGTCGTACTGTGTAGAAATTGTAGAATGGCTCTCCCACAACGTAATACGTAACCACTAATTTTTGTCCATATTGTCATCAACTGCGTCAAGATGTCCTTTGTTGACAGACATTTTTTATGAAACTTTGCATCTTTCCTAGAAATACCGTAGATCGTCAATTCGTCACTTCTGACACACCCTGTACTAAGTACCTATCTATCTACTAAGCCTACGAGTCTTATTAGTTATTAAAAAATAATAGTGCGATATTTTTCAAAACAAATTGCTGTAGATACAAATAGAAAAGGAATTAAAATTATATCTGAAATCAAAAGATATGGGTGTTCGGTGTGATTAAAAGAGTAAATATTTGATAACAATATTTATTAACACTACACATAAAGTTACAAATAGATTGAGTAAGTATGAGCAAACATTATCGTTAGCAAAAAAAGCGAAAAGATAATATATCTTGCAATGATTTCATATAAAAAAGTACCTGTTTGTATTTTACAAAGAAAAAAGTATATGTCAAGTCATTATTTAAACAAAAAAGCTAAATGTAAACCCTAAACGAAATGAATAATATAAAATGGGTTTGTTAATTTATTGACAACTAAAATTTAATTAAAACAAATGATATGATGTATTCTTGTAGCGTTCAAAACAAATTCGATCCGCTGTGAACCGCCAAAATGAGTCCATTATCTGCATCCATAGACAAACGACTTCTCAAATATAATACAGATAATGTAACATCTTTAGCAGATTATAAAAAAAAATACTAGACTAAAACATCACATTGTAAGCAGCCTTATTGTTAGTAGCTTAAAACAAAAAGAAAAATTGTACCTGTGTTAGTAAAACAGAAGTCGTAGCAAGGACAAATGTGGAACATATTAATACACTAATATATACAATTTGAACAACTAATGCACGGATACCTACATTAAACTTAAAAATACAATATACAGAATAAAATCCTAAATCAAACCAAATGATTTCTATATACAGATAGCACCAAGAATTGACATGTCCAAACTTAGATCGTATTCACGACTTGGTCGAAACATTTCGCCACGAACTGTTCTTTGTCGTCCAACTGTTTGACGTCACTGGAATGACGCGTCAACATGGCGTCTTCTAGGGCGTTCAGAGCCTCAGATGTGAATCGTTTGCCTTTAAGTTGGGTGATCACTGAAGCCTCTCCATGGAAGCCGGACTCCATGAGCCCAGGGGGAATGTTGAGGGTGACGTCACTGATGAGACCCTTCTCCACGGTCACGCATATGTTCAGCTCCTGGGTGGCCGAGTACATTTTGGAGGGCTCTAGCAGTTCAGCTGGGACCGGGAACTTGCGGGAGACCGTGAACACTGGCGTGCGACCGAATGACCACTCCCATGTCTGCAGCTCGTTTCTTATTTCGGCTAGACCTGTTCAAATAATACGAACAGTTATTTTGGCGCCTAAACAGAGGTTTACTTGGTAAGAAAAGGTTCTCTTTTTTGCATAGATTAAAGCTAACTTAGCGAAATATTATTATTATATATATAAACATTTTTTCTCTTACTAAACTTTATGTCGGATTTTTCGACAAGTCCTTTTAATATTCATCGTAGTGTATATTTCAACGGAACGTTTCCTTTGAACTTCTAAAGGTAAAAACTGCATGGACCAATTCATTAACATTCTTAGTTAATATTAATTTAAATTCTAAAGTAAATCGCTTAATTAAGTTATCAAAGGTCCATAATTACTGAGATTATTTTATTTAAATATCAATTACCTAAACAAATTTCATGAATTATGCAATATGCGCTTGCAGTCCAATCGAACCTTTGTATGAAGATTGTAGTTTAGTCATAGAGGCAGGTATATTGCCGCATTGCAGCCGAATCGAGCCAGTACGACTTGGGTAGATGTGGCTAATATACAGTTGATAATTATATAAAATGTTATGTTCCTAAGCTAGACCGGCGTTATCTGAATTGGGGTCACAGTACACTTATAATCTTATCAAAATCATACCTAATATAAAAGTATACATAATACCGTATACTAAAATAATAATATACTTGATATATCAAAATTTGTCATGAACAATGTTGAATCCATAATTATGTCAGGTGCTGTAATTGTTTCTTTGTGGGCGAGTCGGGAACCTGTCGTATGCAAGATACAGGCGTAAAGTCAAAATCTCGCGTTGCGTGCGTATTTCATTCTAGCCGAAGTATGGAGTGAAAAAGAGCAAGGCATACCTATGCATAGGTGTAGAAATTTCTATATTTAATTGCAAGAAACCTCGCCCTTGAAAAAGCCCTTAAAAACTGCTATACACACCTGGGAACCATTCATCCGTAGGATTAATAAGTTGGAAGCCCCGTTGTTTTGAGATCTGAGTATCCCCACCGTCTTCCAACGACAGGGCCGCTGTCCTGAGGTACTCGTAGCCGAGGGCGTTCTGTAGACTCTCCACGGTCACCTTGTTGTCCAGATCAGCCAAGTTGACCACTGGTGATGGATGTGATGCCGTCGCATTCGTCTGTATGCCATGCTAAATAGAATTAGGCGTTCTTTACCATGTGTACGGAAGGAAGGAAGGGTTGTTAGTGGAAAACAGTGTTAGTCACACAATCAGCATTTCAAATGAGTGAATTAAAATGGTAATTTAACTGTGACATGCATAAAAGCAGCAATGATTTATTTTCAATTTATTGTACTGATTCAATAGATGGACAAGATTGCTCAAGTCCGCTTCTCTTTATAAGAACATCTTTTTTTTTTCATATTTAATGTAAAATAATTATAAAGTGAAGATTTTCATTACGATATAAATTTTACCATCATTATTATATATTAATAATATATTAATTCTAATAATGATTTTAATTGCATAAAAATGTATTTGTTGTTTTACATACGTGTGAATATTATAAATGCGCAAATGTGGTTATGATGATATATGTTAAGAAAATCAAAAAAATATATACATTTACTTTCTAATGTGTGCAGATTATTAAGCAATTATAAATAGCTAATACATAAACAAATAATTGATGAGCTCACTCATTTATAAAGCTATTCCATATTAAGTAAACATCCAAGCTTTATTGTGCAATAAGTATAAAGTAATAAATTACAGTCAAAGTTATTTAGATAATCATTATTTCCCACAATTCGGAATTGTGGATTTATAACTGAAACAAAAGCTTAACCTTATTCTATAAAAATTATAGATCCACAACTACCAAGTATGAAATAGCTTCTGAAAATTTGTCAGGGATGCAGTCAATGAGGTAAGAGGCATTAAAAAATAGACAGGATTGTTATATTAAGAAGGAGAATGAAATAAAACATTAAGATTACATAATACTTACATCGCGTTTAGCTAAAGATTTGCTGAGATCTGCTTTATTAGCATTGACTAGGAGGGTGCAGTGGTGATATGCTGTTAGTCTTCCAAGCTTAGCTGCAGTGCCAGAGACCTGATTGTTATAACTAAGGACATATTATTGCTAAAAAAAAAGTTTTGTTACCAATATTATTTAGAAAAAAATTGTAATACGATTCAAAATACAAGAATATCAAATAGTTATCTATGGCCTGATATTGTAATAAAAAAGAATGGAGAAGTAACATTATATTTGATAACAAGAATGTTCAACTTTTTATATATTTATCGGGCATTAATTTGTAATTGGTATAATAATCTGATAATAAATTGTGATCTTATCAAATCACATTAGTCTAGTCCTGTACAAAGTCTTGCTTAGCTCTATCAAGTTAAGTCTACAGAAATTATTTTTATTATAGAAATAATACATAAACATTCATAACCTACGCAGGATGAAAACCAGCAACTGCTGGCCTAACTTAAATGGCAGACCTACTTAGGTTATCAAATTGCTAATCCTAGAGACCACAGTTGATATGCTGATGTTGCTTAAAGAGAATCCTGAGTAATATTTGCTGGTGATTTTCCATTAAAAATGAAATTTGAGGCACGCAAGTATTTAACATACATGTATGTTAAATACTTGCATTTCTATTTACAATGTATACTACATCAATTAATATATACTCTTATCTATTTATAAAATTGAAAAGTTATAATACATGTGCCAGGAACATGTATCTGTGATAAGATAAATAAAATCTAAGTAAAATAATTTGTGTTTTATATGTAAAAAGGATACTTTGTATTTATCTCTGACAAGGAGATCATCTCTGATGTTTATTTCTGACTTGATGCCAAAACCTCTGTAGAGAGCTCGTTTAATAAGTTCCAAATTACTTTTTCTGTTATACCTTTCTTTTGGTGTAAAGAATGATACGTTGAGATTGCCACGATCGTGATACACAGTGCCACCACCACTGTTCCGGCGGGCCAATGCTATCTGCCTATCGTTTAAGTAGGGCACATTTGCTTCTAGCCATGGATTTTGGTGCCTTCCAATAACAACACAGGGCTCATTGCGCCATACCATCATAACATGGTGCTTGGTAAAATCCATATTACGGTACATCCAGTCTTCTAAAGCCAAGTTGGTGTAAATGTCAGTTGATTGCGACAAAAACACTGACTTCGTGATCTCCTCTTCTTTAGGTAACTTATTTTCTTCCTTCTTTACACTAAGGTTTTGTACAGTTGATAAGCTTCTAGAGCTAACTCTTCTTGTCAGCCCCACCATGACGAACATGTTGCCCATGACTACTTTTCTCATTATCGATGCCATTTTTGATAGTTATTAGTTATTACAGATACTTTTTTGTATGAAGTTTTAATAGGCAATGTCTAAAGTCCTTAAAATAATAAATGCACTTAACTATAACAAGTCTTACACACTAACACTTGACTGTACAACAGGCGTCAGTATCAGCTGAAGAAAGGGAAACCAGGTATTCGTGAAGGGCGATGGTTTGATGTAGCCACTTCCAGGTCTGGTGCAGGGCGTTAATTCGATAACGAATTCCCAGACAGTCACGGCAGTCACTTGGCATTCCTCTTCTTGGGAACAGGATAACAGAAAAAATTACAACTTAATAAACTTTACAAAACTTAAACTCAACGAACAGTTGAAATTGTAATTTAATTATTGTATGGAAACACCAGAGAAAATAATCGAGGATCGATAGTTTACCGCGAGCGCGAAACGAAATGTGAATTAATTACCTTCCATCGTCGCGTTTTATTCATGCTGATAGTGATAAGCGGGCCAAGGAACTAAGAGGTCGAGCGAGGGCACACGAAGTTCACTGGAGACATCAAATAAATAACACGATAACAGGCACGAAACAGACACGAGTAGCGCAGATTCAAGAGTATGTATGTTGTGTACTTTTAAATAATCTTATATTCTTATGATATTATGTGCGAACCATGAAGCTAATGGACAATGAATTGTGTTTTTTATGAATATATTATTGCTATTGGAAAGTGGAGACTACCATTAGTGCAGTCTTTTCAGACAATAATTTATATTTAGGTATTATTAAATTTAGTGTTGTATATTACCTACATTTTAAGTTTTCATTAATATAATGCATTATGCAATAGTTTCTATTATTATATCTGTTTGTCGATAAAAAAATAATATTTTTTACTAAAATAAATATCTGTCAGTTTGTCACGTTTCTATTTCTTTTTTCTATTGTCAAATGTCAAGTGGCATTGTGATTGGGCTGTGGGCATTTTCCGAATGCCATGGCGTTACGTTGCGGCAAAGCCTAAATTTTGAAATCAATGTTTTCAATGAAAATGGGAAAAAAGGAGTGTGCACGAATGTTAAGCCCCCTAGGGCCTAGTGATAATTTTAGGAATTAAGTGCTAGCAAAACACAATGACAATGACATGATAATTATGTCTCATCACACAAATATATTATACAGCAGGGTGTCCAAGAAAAAGGGACACCTGTTTTAATGGAGGATTGAGTACATTAGTAGTATTCAAATGCAAAAAGATTTTTTAATAAAATCATAAGCGTTGTGGAGATATGCGGGTTCAAAGTTTTAAAAATATTAAACTTTTTTCATAAAAAAACACATAAAACGTGAAAAGTAAATGATTTTAAACTAGATATGTTTGTTAATTTTTTTTATATGCATAAAATATTTAAATAAAGAACATTAAAAGCTTCGCAACAGTACAGCAACATTGATCCACTTTGCCTTATAACGCGTAGAGGTCAAGTCGGTTCACTAGACTCGTTTAGCTCGACGCGCGCTCGTTTAATATCAGACGCCGCGGTAAGGGGAAGCGCTGTTATAGTAAATTTAGTTTTTTGGCTATATCTTTTTCATTTTTAGATATGTTATGTTATTTCTTTATGTATTTGAATGGTACTAATGTACCCTATCCTACATTATAACAGGTGTCCCTTTTTCTTGGACACTCTGTATATATTATACAGAATTAGTTTTTCGTTACCGGCCATATTTAAAAATAAGGAAATAAACAATAAACATAATTTCAAGGGTGTGTTTTAATTGTATCGTCTTATTTGTAATATTTTGTTACATAAACATCGATTTGAAACGGTCCGTAAATATACCTACGCGCATTAGTACCCGAAGAGAGTGTAAACCTCAACAGCTGATTGTGTTTCGTTTCCACAGCGTAGGCCGCCGCCGCACCGCGCTACGCGCGGCGGCAATGATCAATCATGTTACCCACAAGGTATACATATTTATTTTCGTAGGGGACAAAAATATTTTTATATTATTTTTCTTAATTGTTCTATTTCATAAATTTTCAGATTTGGTTCAAAATCGATAATAGATTCGCTATTAACGATTTTGAACAAAATCTGAAAATTTGGCCGGTGATCAAAAATTAACCCTGTGTACTTAGTAGTTTGTGAATTTGCTAGCACAAAGTTCACAATTCAGTTACTAGTTAGCGCGGCAGTCTAGTAGCTTGTTCTCTATACATTAACCATGCGAATCAGTCTGAAGAGTGAAACGACTAAGAAGAAAAATATTACAGAAAGGTTCAAAAAAAGCGTAAACGTATTTTTTTGGTCCGAGGTCGCGCGTATCGCGAAAAACTCTACTTTCTTTCTACCCCGTTCGGTAACATTAGGCTTCTTCCCGCACCACATACCCTCTGTCTGCACCTTCGAGCCGTGCGCCTCTGTGTCTGTAGCTATTTTATGATAATACTAGCTGTGCCCCGCGGTTACACCACTTACACCCGCGTAAATTTTGATCCCGTGGAAAATCATTCAATGAAATCTTTTATGAATATTTTTTTGGGATAAAACTATCCTATGTGTTAATCCAAGTCACTCTCTATGTGTGTGCCAAATTTCAAGAAAAACGGTTGAGCAGTTTTTGCGTGATGGAGTAATAAACAAACAAATAAACAAACATACAAACTTTCTCATTTATAATATTAATTATTAAGCAAAAATTCGTATTATGCTGCACACCGAGACATATTGTGCCATGCAGTATTGTCTGTCTTTAGTTGCTGCCAGTAAATATCTAATAGGGACTGTACACGAAACATAGAGGCAGAACTTTCGCCGCCCTATACTTGCGACAAAATAAGAAGCCCGTTTTGACAGCTGCCAAAATATGTTGTGTAGGAAGGGGAAAAATAATCGTTTACTTTTACGACCAATTATTGAGACATATCGATTTAAAATAATTACACGCATGTGTTTACCGAACCTGTCTTGGCCGCTCAAGTAACGATATCTTAGAATAAAAAATCGAAGGCTTAAAACTGCACATTTCGAATATGAGATTAAAAAAACTGCACACCTCTAGAAATGTTGTAAAAAATGTTTTTTTTTTTTTTTTTTTAGATAGAAATTACGCTAAGGACTGAAGGTCAGTGCAGCTTCATCGATATGAGAGGTGAACTCACCTGGAGCGTCGAACCTCTGTACTTGTGGTCGATAGGGGGACAGACCCCCCCTTCTTTCCCAGACTAATGGGAGAAGGCAAACCGGACTTATTGCGATTAATAGGTTGTACTATTATTATCTGGCCGAGTTGTACTATTATTATCTGGCCGAGATGAAAGAAGAGAAGAGATGAAAAAGAAAAAATGTTTGAAAATGTATGCACAAGGGCATACTGAAAACGCGTATGTCTTGGATATTATGGAAATCCCAAGGTATAGAAAAACTGCACATTTACCAAAAAAACTGCACATTCCTCAAATTTTCGCTACTGATCCATTATTTTGCTTATAAACAGAAAAAGCAACTTCTGGAATCTATTTATGGCTTGGCTACACGGGACTTGACGACGGCAAATCCATGGTTACGTGGACTTGTGACCTTGGACTTCAGATCTTAAGTCATGTGTAGCCAAGCCATATATAGATTCCAGAAGTTGATTTTTCCGTTTTTATGTAAAATAATGGATTACTAGCAAAAATTTAAGGGATGAGCAGTTTTTTTTGGTAAATGTGCAGTTTTTCTATACCTTGGGATTTCCAAAACATACATTATTATTCAAGATATATGCATTTTCAGTATGCCCTTGTGCATAAATTTTCAAACATTTTTTATAACAATTCTAGAGGTGGGAATTTTTTTTAAATCTCATATTCAAAACGTGCAGTTTTAAGCCCTTACCCCTTGTAATTTTTATTCTAAGATATCGTTACTTGAGCGGCCAGGATAACTACTACTAACTACTAACCTAACCTATTGTATAGATATGGTACGTACTACCTATAACCATAGACCTAAGCTCCATAGAGCTATACTAATGTGGTGTGATTATCTCATTTATTATACAGTTTACAGTTTACAATTTTCCGAGTTATTTTGTAATCTTACGGTTTTTACAATCTTACGGTGACATATATAAAACTACAAATGTGTTATTATTGTCGTTCTTATTTTGAATATATCAGTATAACGCCGATTAAACCATGAAATTACGGACTCTTAAATCTAAGTAAATCATAACGGATTTATTGCAATAAGCATTATATTATTATTATATTGTGACTCCTGGCTTTTAACTAAATAATTTTTTATACTATCAAAATATCCTTATTGAATATCTAAATAAAGCTAAAACATATAAAATATTTAGTGATATCTAGAGTTTAATAATACATTTATTTATATTTACTTATTTTTGTATATTTTAATGTAATGTTGTTTGTAAAAAAGTTCGATTATCCTAATAATCGATTTCATTCGATATAAAAATGGTTTTACAACGGTAACAGCACTATATCTGACAATGCACAAATATGACATTGTAATGCCGTTTGCGTAATATTTATTCAACGATTCATTAGGTTTTCAGGCTTTTTCTTAAATATAAATTTAAATTTGATGCTTCCGAATGATAGTTGTTGTTATAGTATTGACTGAAATATTAATTAATTAGGATTTCGAATTGAATTTTTCGTAACGTTCCTATGAAGTTATCTCACCAAATAAAGTGTGAAACGTCAAAACGGGCTTCTTATTTTGTCCCAAGTATAGTGATCATTTCAGGAATCAAGTGCTAGCAAAACACTAAGCAAAAGACAATGACAATGACATATTGACATATGTCATATCGTATGTGCAAACGTAGCGTACAAATTAAAATTTGCTAGCATTCGGTTCACATTTCAGCCACTAGACAGCGTGGCAGTCTAGAAGCTTGATCCCTATAGTGAGTTGAACATGATAGATATGTAGCTACCTACCAAGCTACATATTAGAAAATAATTTATAGCCTACGCTAAATACTTACGCGCCAAATTCCTGCTTATATACTACCTGAAGATATACTTACTTGCAAGTGTACATTACCAAGATACCACATACCATGAAGCATTCAGAAGATACCAAGACATTACCAACATTA
>LUGF01044657.1:129828-142047 GCA_001625245.1 Calycopis cecrops
GCGCATAATAGACGCTTTTGAGTCAGTTAAAAGTTTAAATGTTTTAGTTACATTAAGAAACAATTTAATAAAACGTGCAAGAGTGTGTATACAGCAAGAGGGTGGACACTTCGAACAGTTATTAGCATATTTGTAAATATCCGTAAGTAATATTTGTAACCTTTTAAACTTTAAAACATGCCAAAATTACTTTGTTTTCTAAACGTATTGTTATTTAGTCATACTTAATGACTGCACTGCACTTTTATAATGCATTTAAGCAATCTGTTCTATGTAAGAGTAATAAAAAAAATAATTTTCGATGGTTAAGAGCCAGCAAAAGTTAGAATACAATTAATAATAGTAGAAACTTATAAACATTTTATTAAAATTTTCATAAAAAAATTCTAGATTAGATAATAAATACTTAGACAAGTAGTTATGAACGCCACGCCGCGGTCGCGAATTAATACCTGGGCCTAGTACCTACACACTTACCGGCGCATATTTACGCACAAGAGGCGGGCAACTACTAGTGTTCCCATATTGTATGTTAGATTTTGGGAAAATTTCAAGTCGACGTAACTTTGTTAATACTAGTTTTCTTAAAGTTTCGACAACAAATATAGGTTATTTTACACGTAATGCTTTACTTATTTTATTTTTTTTACTAATTATAGAATATTGGTGTATATAAAACTACAAATGTGTTATTATTGTCGTTCATATTTTGAATATATCAGTATAACGCCGATTAAACCATGAAATTACGGACTCTTAAATCTAAGTAAATCATAACGGATTTATTGCAATAAGCATTATATTATATTGTGACTCCTGGCTTTTAACTAAGTAAATAATTTTTTATAGTATCAAAATATCCTTATTGAATATCTAAATAAAGCTAAAACATATAAAATATTTAGTGATATCTAGAGTTTAATAATACATTTATTTATGTTTACTTATTTTTGTATATTTTAATGTAATGTTGTTTGTAAAAAAGTTCGATTATCCTAATAATCGATTTCATTCGATATAAAAATGGTTTTACTGGGTTTTACAACGGTAACAGCACTATATCTGACAATGCACAAATATGACATTGTATAAGTTTGCGTAATATTTATTCAACGATTCATTAGGTTTTCAGGCTTTTTCTTAAATATAAATTTTAATTTGATGCTTCCGAATGATAGTTGTTGTTATAGTATTGACTGAAATATTAATTAATTAGGATTTCGAGTTGAATTTTTCGTAACGTTCATAAGAAGTTATCTCACCAAATAAAGTGTGAAACGTCAAAATGGGCTTCTTATTTTGTCCCAAGTATAGTGATCATTTCAGGAATCAAGTGCTAGATAGCAAAACACTAAGCAAAAGACAATGACAATGACATATTGACATATGTCATATCGTATGTGCAAACGTAGCGTACAAATTAAAATTTGCTAGCATTCGGTTCACATTTCAGCCACTAGTCAGCGTGGCAGTCTAGAAGCTTGATCCCTATAGTAAGTTGAACATGATAGATATGTAGCTACCTACCAAGCTACATATTAGAAAATAATTTATAGCCTACGCTAAATACTTACGCGCCAAATTCCTGCTTATATACTACCTGCAGATATACTTACTTGCAAGTGTACATTACCAGAAACATTACCAAGATACCATATACTATGAAGCATTCAGAAGATACCAAGACATTACCAACATTACCACAAGATATGACGTTCGTGTTGAATGAAACAGGGATAAACTTAGCTCCGATAGGAACTTTTCGTTCGGCGTGAAACTACAAGCGGTCTTGACAAAGACCTTTTAGTTCAGTTCTAAAAGAACTTTTCGTCCGACGTGAAACAAGAAACGGTCTTGACAAAGACCTTTTATAATATAATATAATATTTGTGGACTTTACACACCACGTTAGTCTAGCCCCGTGCTAAGTACCGTAAGGACTTGTGTTACAGATACTAGACAACGGAAATATATTTAATATGTTTTATAAATTTAAGATTTTTGTTATAGAAATACATATAATACATATATAAACATCCATGACCAAGGCGGGATTCGAACCCGCGACCCCCGGCGCAACATGCTCCACTTATCCGAGCCCTGTACCACTGCGCCAGCCTGGTCGTATTGGTTCAGCTCTTAAAAGAACTTTTGGTTCAAGGAAACAGGAGTGGTCCCGAAAAGGACCTTTTTAAATTTAGCTCTTATAAGAGCTGTTTCGGTCCTAAGAAGAACCTTTGTACGCGTAGAACATCTTCTGTCTTCATTCACCAACACTTACCACACAAAGTCTTCATGAAGCAACAACAGTCGCAGTCTTCATCCGAATTACGTCTACACGGAACACGGAACAGCAGCGCGCACACGCGAGCACGAGACGTCCGTGCGCTACTGCGCCCGGAGGCGAACTGGAGAATATCCAGCAGGCCCAACGCTCACGCGCGCGCCGCGGAGATGTCTCGAGACGGCACGGATTCCAGGAAACTCTGGACTCGCATTCCACGGGCTTTCATGGAATTTCTTGTAATAATAGTAAGACTTATTGGCATCTTATTTTTACACGTTATTTATGTATCTTTTTTCTCTTTTTATTTGATTCGTAATTTTGTATATAAGCTGCAGGCGATTTTTGTAAATAAATTATTCTAATAAGCAACCTTCTTAGGAGTTATTATTTGACTACGTGACGATAGGCTGACCAAGCCTACTCTAAAATTAATACTGAAGCTATCTTCTAAAGATAGCTCAGATGGAACGATGGCGAGGACGCATGTGGAATACGTCCTCGCCTCGCCACAGAACGTTAAAAAAGAGTAGAAATCGTAAAGGTCATTTTCATTAACGTCATAAGCATGCTATACTCGTAGCTTACGAGTAATTCACTTGATAACGTACGATTCTGTAAAATTAAATTTTACACAAGAAAAAAACTGTTATTGGGTGGTTGAAAATCATCATCATTGACCACAAATTACTATATTATGTCACTTACACAATCAAATGAACCACTTGTCGTTGAAATAGAGAAATTTTTAAATAATTTGCAAGGTTTCTAAATCAAAAAATGGTGATCACGGCACGGATACGGTAATGAACTACGGTAATGAAAACCAGTTATTTAGTTTCACTTCAGTTGTGTGGTCTAAAGCACACACTTTTTTATGTATTAGTGGTATCATAATGAAAACATGTCATTTTACATAAAAAAATAGTTCAAATAATTTATTTGCTGCTCTTTACGAACTGTAGCTAATGAGGCGACTGACGTCTAAAGAGAACACATGACGCCAAGCAATCCAACCGCATCGTCAACTAAGCGTAACTCCGCGTACTTGTGGCATTCACTTAGCACTCACTTAGCATTTGCACTCCTTTTTACTTTACCGTGCACAAATAACACGCGTTTTCCTAATTTTAGTTTTCAAATAGGCTGAGCAGATTTTACACTTATTAGAAATTTTCTTAATTTTTAGCAAACTGACACAGATGAATCACCTCTCTCTCATTTTCTAATAACGTATCAAAACATATAAAGCAGTGCCTCATCTGTATTCTTCATAAAAATTGGTCATTAACAATTTAAGCACACACGAAGTTGTGTGTGGTCAAATTTATTGTGAAAACAATTGCAGTTTACTACTAGGAGGTTACAAAGTTTGTACCTCACTACTTCCTTGTATATTACTGTACTCTATGCTCACTACGTACTAACTACATGGCAGATAAAGATAATCAACGCCTTTTTGAATTAAAAAATTTTGCTCATATTCCAAACTGCCAATGTCAATCTCATACTGTCAGAGACAATAATTTCCAAATAATCCAAGATTTCCAAGATATCGAAATTCCACTCGATATTGAAAAAAATATCTGGGAGCAATAGCAATCCAACCTATTAGCAGCATACATTTCACTTTAAAATGGCGTTGAGGACGACCGCCGTGTTATGTTGTACGTACTACTAAGAATCTAATTAAATTGACTTTTATACACGTCTTATATAACTCATTTATTTTTCAGCTGGCCTCAGAAAATGGGCATACAATGCCGCAGGATTCAATAAATATGGTATTGTATATTAATATATTCATATAAATATAATTGAGAAGATATATTGTCCATTTTACTACTCCTACATTTTTATTTTCATTGATTTATCATTCCTAAAGATGTAGGTAGGTTATACATTTTTTAATGTATCTTTGACATCTCAACTTGAGAATTATAACCCCGCTCTACTAAAAACAGCATTCATCGCATTCCTACCAGGTTCTAAAATACTGTGTCCGTGTAGTAGCTAGATAAAATAAAAGTTAGTATAAACATTTTCAAATCTTGGTAGTATATGAACCAGAACAATTATAGTATACAAAGAAACTATTTATGTAATAGCTGCGCTCCGCGGTTTCACCCGCGTAAATTTCAATCACATGCAAAATAAATCATCCTATGGCATCCCATAGGAACATTTTTCGAGGATAAAAACTATCCTGTGTTAATCCAAATTACTCTCTATGTGTGTGTCAAATGTCATGGAAATCGGTTCAGCAGTTTTTGCATGAAGGAGTAACAAACAAACAAACTTTTGCATTTATAATTTTCGTAGGATTGTAAGAATTGAAATTGTAAGTCCCTTCGATAGTTGGTGTACAATAATTATCATTTTTTCTTGTTTCCAATAGAAGAATAATATATAAAGTGCATATTTTAAAATTCATTAGTAACTTCATACACTTTTTCTTCATTCACCACATAAATTAAATATTGACGTTCAGTATGCTAGATTAAGTGACAAGTGTCAGTAAAGCAATTGAAATTAATATTGAATTGAATAATACAATTGAAAAAATACTTATAAAACTGTCAATAAATTATAAAATATTAAACTTTAATAATACAAAATGCCTGCATTTATTTCAAATGTCAGAATAAATGAATAATGTTGATTATAGGTCTAGTGCGCGATGATTGCTTGTATGAAGATGAAGATGTCCAAGAAGCTTTGCGCCGTTTACCAGGTCATGTGGTTGATGAACGCAACTACAGACTGATTCGTGCTATCCAACTTTCTATGCAAAAAATTGTCTTGCCTAAAGAGGAGTGGACCAAATACGAAGATGACAAGCTGTACCTGACCCCCATTGTTGAAATAGTTAAGAAGGAAAGATTGGAACGTGAAAAGTGGGAGAAGGATCATTAAATACAACATAGTTCAATTTATTATTTAAATATATTTAGTAATCTATACAAGCATATTTTTTTTAGTTATTAGACCATTACTGAAATCGAAAAATAGAAATTTTTTTTCTTTCAATTTCCATAATCCAATATATGAATTAAAAGAAGTCCAGCAATTGATGGTTAAGTGTTGATTATAATGAGGATGACATTTAATCACATAGTACACATTCCATTACCTGACTCTACTGTTTGTTTGTCTCACTTTACTGTAAAAAGCATTGCTTAAACCAGTTTCACAGTAGTTTTTAAGTTTATTGGGTTTGTTAGGTACAGGTATTGCTTATTATTGCTGTCCTTTGACGCACAAAACTGATCTGTGAAAGCTTTTATGATGATTTCTGGTTGAGGTAGGGTGTTATGGAATACAGAAAGCTATATATCATCAAAATAAAAATATTTGCAGCAGCTCCAAAATTAACGGGGACAAATGTGTCCTAATATGCCTCAAGTGAGGGCATCAAATGTATTCTCATGAAGATTGTTATTGAGATAATAAGATATTTTAGTAAAAAAAATATTAATTTAAATCATTAGATTTAATTTATTTATTGAATTTAAAAAAACAGTATAATTGTAAATCAAACTGAAATAAATATCCAGTGTTGGGATCGGCGCGGCACCACATCTTGAATCCTCTCTTTACAGGCTTGTTTTGCATGTATTTGTGTTTGTTTTCATGATGTTGTGCCCTTTGTACATTACCATGTATCTACCGATTGGGTTGTGGTATTTTTATGGCAAGAGGTGCAAACAAGCATTCGGAGATATTTTCATGGCTACTGCCCTTCGTAGACATCCGTATAGTGGCTATACAGATGCGCTGCCCTCCTTTTTTCTTCCACCTCCATGGGCCACCGGCTACTTACGGACGGCACGAAATGCGACAACACAGCTGCCACTTTATCAAAGTTAGACGTGAAGATTTCTCGGAATTATTACAACGTAATTTAGTTTTATTTCTTTGAACCTCGCTAAGCGCATAATGGATGCAATATAATATGGTACACCTATGTCAGGTTCAGTGGACCAGTAGTTTCTAAGTGTAGGTAATACATAATAATTCCTAACATAGTTTATGCCTATAAAAGCTGTCATATCTTGTGCCTATGTCTGTAGAGAAAACTGAACCATATTTATGAGCATAGTGCAGGGACTCTGGTACAATAATGTCTTCAATCGGCGCCTTGATATTTGTAAGGGCTTGAAAAATATTTATGGGTGTTACCGGTTCCAAGTTTAGCAGTATATTTATTTTACAACTGGTAATCAGAGTCGGAAAATACGTAAGGCACACAGGTGTTCCTCCTCCACTTGAAATATGGCACTGCGATGCGCAATGATAAATCCGATGATGGGGGTCCTGGAGTTAGGTCTGGTTCTGCAACATACTCTGGCACACAAACTGGCTCAATTACCCCATATCCATTTATTCTAAAATAAGCGCTTGGTCTTCTTCATCGAAGGCTAGTGCATTTTCGTTATCACTATTATCAGTCATAAGATACTTCTCCACTTCATTTTCATTCAAAGGAAGTAACCTAGCACTTCTATTCTAAAAGTTACAAGTCATTATTGTCCTTTCATGCATATTGGGACAGTCGCGTCCCTTTTCATATATCTTGTGTTTTGCTATTTATGTAAAATCATAAAAAGTCTTATTATATTTAAGGTAAATTTACTTATAACAATTACTTACCATTCTAATAAAATCAGTTACAAAGTGTATCACAATTAATTGAATAACACTTGAATTTACCTTCGAAATATTGTATATAATATGAAACACGCCAAGATATCCAAAGTTTATGTTGTAGTTATTTTGAATTATTTTTACCTACCTTACTGCAACCTCGCTAAAATAAAAGTTTCGTTCAATAATCAATAATCAAAAAATCAATTTCAATCAACTTAGGGCCGATTTTTCAATCCTCAGATAAAAGATAACCCTGGGAATAAACTATCTCTGTTTCATTTTTTATTTCGTGTTTTTAAGTGCGATGGGTTTAATTTATTCCTAGGGTTAATTTTTATCTGAAGATTGAAAAACCGGCCCTTAAACAATAAAAAACATGAGTTTTAAAGTAAGGGACACCGGTGTCCCATTTACGTCAAAGGGTTAAAAAGGAAAAGTTGAGAAATATGAGTGATAAAATAAATACAACTCTATGATTTGATAAAATTTATTATAAAATGAAGAAGGACCATAAATTATTATAAATCATCATCATCAGCTCAAATTATACTTCACAATCATACTTTTTAAAAATATAATTGGCACTTAACTACCACAGTATTTAAGCAGTACTTTGGTGGATTTATTTACATTACATTAATGTTTATTTCTGAATCGATTATTTCCTGATTGAGAAGGAAAACTACTGATTTCTTTAATCTTGATATGTTAATAAAACTTTAATTAATTTTCGAAGACAGATCACATTTATTAATTACAAATATTTTTCATATAGGTACTTACTTTACATGACCAGGTTAAAAATAATGAATAAAATAATATTTTTAATAAAATAGCATAAATTTGAGAAATTTCTTGGCATTAGCACTTTAATATTATTATCACTTAGAAACTATTATTTTAATAACTCTGATTGTTAAACACATTGCGTAAATTGTTTCCTGGACGACTTTTAATTTTTATAATCAAATAGAAATCTGCTACCAATCTATAGTATATTTCTTTGATGATGATTATTATATACGATATTATATACCTTCTTAGTATTTGCGCTAGAAATAGATTTCTTGAATACCTTAATTTAATTTCAGAGAGAGCACATTTCTAAATCGTAGGTTTATAAAGTTAAGAAGCAGTTACAGTTAATGTTGTTGTTTTCAGTGTAACTCATATCCTATTTTTAATTATTAGTCAATTAAAAATTGCATTTTTTAATTTGTTTCATGTGTGAAAATTCTAGAAGATTTAAAGAAATGGTATAAACTATTGTTTAGTGTAATGTAGCCAAGAGGTAGTGCCGTGCTGCATTACAGGCTAGTTGGGCTGGCGCGAGCGGGCACCTCTCGGCCCAGTGATACATTAGTAGGAATATAGTTTGTGAGTTGTCGCTGGCCCATACTGGCTGGCTACAGAGGGGGAGAAAAGGAGGACAACGCAACTGCACAGCAATTGCGTCAATGTCTATGAGCGTCGATAGCCGTTTGTCCCTTTAACTAAACTAAAGTTACAAACCGAGGATAAAATTAATTGGTCAATAACTACTGTAATTAAATATATAAATGATGGCTGGTATGTACCTACTTTGGTCGCGTATATAATGCGCCCACACTGAACACAAGTTGTATAATACATTAATATGTACCTACATCTAATGTACTGAGTAGCACAAATATAGAATGAAACACAATCTCTTATTTTCGTGTGAAAATTTTACAGAGTCCGTGGATACCTAAGGTAAGCTAGACGTAAAAATGGCGCCACAAAAGAAAAATCTTAGGATATTTCTTTATTAATTCGTTTCGTTCCATGAAATTCTAATATAGACAATGTTTTACTGACTAGTATTAATTCTATGGCCGTCTGGTTACAAATTGGAATAATTTACAAACACTACTGTATATACAATGCATTAAGCAATTGGACCACCATTTCGAAAAAGGGAATAAACGCCACTTTTGTAATATTTAGATTTATTACTCTAACGCATCCTACACGTGGCGCTTATATTGTGGCTTCGAAGAATGAAACAAAAACCATTCCCTTTTTATAGATTCATGCGACCATAAGGCTCAATTCCCATCAAAAGCGCGGCGAAGCGCAGCGAAACGGAGCGCACTTTCAGTGTCATATAAATTTAAACTTTATTTTCACTACTGTAGTACTTATTATCGAATTCTCGCGACTTCCACGCGGATTCCAGCGAATTCTCGCGCAGTCGCGGGAATCCGCGCGACTCGTTCCAGTTTCTCATGCGATAATAAGTATTTTAGTAATTATTATAAAGTTGAAATTCATATGACGCATAAACTGCGCTTCGCTTCGCTGCGCTTCGCCGCGCTTTTGGTGTGAATTGACCTTAAAATGTTAGTTGGACGTTTTTTATGGAATATAGAAAAAGTGGCGTTTATTCCCTTCTTCCAAATAATGGTTCTATTTACGTAGCCACATATACCTACGATAAACTGCACATACTAGTTTGAGTTCTAAGTTATACATAAGAAATATGCACCCGGTATATTGAAGGTGTGTACAGTAAGCGACCCTAAACTTCAAAATGATGTAAATTATAAAGAAGCTTCATTGATGAGTAAATAAATCAAATATACGAGCATCAAATGTATATGTATGTAGGCTATAGGTACGATTAATAAGCACTAGAACATGCAACCAACTAACTTAAGTCTGGAAAGTAGTTACAAGTGTCAGGTCGCAAGTAAGTGAAACTAAAAGTTCGGTCGGACAACTGCCATTTTAGTTTAATTGTAGTTGCTATGATTACGCGCTGCCTTCGTCGCCCGCATACCGCACCTCGATTGAGACCCGTTAATGTGTTACCGCGGTTTCAAGGTCATATGTTAACTTAGTTGCTGCGATCTGCATCGATAGATAGGTGGATAAAATCATAAGTTTGACCAGCACACTACATAGATCATATTGTAAGAACATAAACTGTTAAGAAACCTATATAACAAGGAAGCAAAAGCATACTAGGCACGAATCTTCTTTTTATAAAACAAAAAGTATTTGATAAATATTTTTATCATTTGCAACACAGACATTAGGAAGTGTAACAATTTATTTTACCTATTTAAATGATCGTTAACAATAGATAGCGTGTTTGTAATATTTTTTTAATTATGGCTTAACAATTTACATGAAAGTAACTTAAAATAGTAAAAAAGTAAAAATTAAAACACCATAGAGAAACTACACTTAATCTATGAGTAAAATGGTATATTTCTTGGCCTAAGTAAATTTCATCATTGTAGTTAGATGATAGACATATACCTACATATGTTAGTTATTTACATATAAAACGATTGTATATTTATATGTTATAATAACGAAGTCTTATATAAATGATTTGTTTTTAAAGTTTCATAAACATAATATGGCAAGTATATGGCCAGAAGAGAAAATCTCATACAAAAATATAAATACTTGTATGAAGAACACATAAATGACAATAGATTTTATTTAAAATTAGATTAGAATGATTCGTCCGCGATATTTACATAGGCTTTATGGGCAATAGTTATAAATATATAAACATTATTTACATTTTATAATAAAAATTTAATTATTATTTTTATATACTTAATTCTTCTTTCGGTACAAGTCTAAAGCAATAAAAAATTGTCACATGAAAGTGCATTGGTAGGGAACCAATGAAAGATACGCGCACGAAAACTTGTTAGAAATTGACAAACATATTATATACGGAGTATCTTATTTTCTAAGAAATTACCTGCAAGTATAAGTCTGTTATATTTATCCATAAGTGACTCATTTAGATTTTTTCTCCTTTATTTTAGGTACTGTTACAACAATTTCTGCCTAACTTCATGATTGTAGGTAACAGGTAAAGTTTTCTTTACATAGGCAACAAAATTATATTTTAATAAGGGTTCTTCTCGTCTCTTAACTTTGATATAACATATTCCTCCACATTCAGCATACGCCAGTGTATACAACATCATATTTTAAATTGTGACGCTTACAATTATTATAATTTAGCCAAAAAAAAACATTTTAAACATGTTACATGTACCGCGGCAGAAGCTTAGTTTAAATCAACCAACAATGCGTCAACCCCGTTGAACAACCCTAGGTATTCCCCACTTTTATCATACATATAAAATATCTATATAAAAATAATTGTAATATAACAAACATATCCAAATGACCTCCAATTTCACAGCCAACAGGAAAATATATCGTAGTTATTTAAATTAGGCCACACATACAATTTTATTTAACATTACCAAAATATTTGCAGTCATAATGCCTATACACATACGCGGATGCCTTTGTACGGGGTTATTTTATGGTCACCGGCCATATTTTAAAATAATGAAATGAAATGAAAAAGTTTTTATTCAAAATAGAATTACAGGAATTACTTTTTGAACGACAATAATTGAATCTACCACCACCAATAAGAAAGTAAACATCATTCCAATGGTGTGTTTTAAATTTTATCGTGTAATTGTAATATTTTGTTAATTAAAAATCGATTTGAAATGGTCCTTAAAAATACATCGATTGTTGTTCTTACACGAAATGTATTGACTTCAAGGTCAATGACGCCGGCCTATCATGAGTCGCGAGTCTGATGCACGTGGTGATTAAGAAATATGTTTTATAACATGGGATAAAGTAATTGTATCTAATTTTTTTTTTACTATTTTTTATTTCATAAATAGAATGTATTTTGATTCTAAACCAAACCTGAAAATTTGGCCGGTGACCAAAAAGTAATCCTGTATAACATATTCGATAAATGACAAAACATTTTTTTACATAATAGCATCATTTCAAATAATTATAAATATTGATTGAAAATTTGTTCTATAGATCCATGATTGGCAAATTTTTTTATATAACCATAATCTATAAATAAAAATTTTATTTTTAGTTTTTTACATATAGTAACATTATATTTAATCCTAAAACTGTTGGCTTATAAGATCGCCAAAGTATTTACAATTCCTCGTCGCCTATCGCCTCGAAGGCGTTGTTCTCTACACAGTCTTTACCCGATTTGAAGGCAACAGATGCGAATTTTTCAGTCAATTTCTGTACAGAGAAAATCTCCCTGGAACTTCCCGATGTGTAGGAATCACCATTCTGTAGAATAAGAATATTTCATACAGCTACTCCATAGGTTTTATAGGCTTTTGACGTGATAACGTCTTATAAATCGATAGAGCAGGCTGTTCCAAAAAACTTGACAACATGCGGCGTTACCTAGTTGTCAAATGAACATTGTACATGTCCTGTTT
>LUGF01044657.1:143479-154071 GCA_001625245.1 Calycopis cecrops
CGTCTGTTTTGTCGAATAACACGATACCTATACCGAAATTACAAGAGCGACAGCATGTCTGTTTTGTCGAATAACACGATACCTATACCAAAAATACAAGAGCGACAGCATGTCTGTTTTGTCGAACAACACGATATACGGAAAATAAAGGAGCGACAGCATGTCTGTTTTGTCGAATAAAACGATACACGGATAATACAGGAGCGACAGTATGTCTGTTTTGTCGAATAAAACGATACACGGAAAATACAGGAGCGACATCATGTCTGTTTTGTCGAATAACACAATCTGCATGTGTAAGTATGTGTAGCATAGGAAAGTGCAGCTAAATGGTTCGTAGCAGCAACGCTGCACTAAAAGTGTGTGTTAATAAATACAGGTAATTCAGTGGCGCAGCGTCCAGCGGGAGAGGCCCCTTTCCTACTTCTTGAGGTATCTTACTCATGAAGAAAGACCACCCCAGAAACGGGATTATAAAATTATTTTTGAGTCAAATTAAAAATAGAATTCAATCGGATATACCATATTATCTTAATTTGCGTGAGATAAGCGAAAAGAAATCAAGAGAAGTTAGGTAGGTACCTACTTTTCGCTGTTAATACCAACAAGGTGCCCGCGAACTTACTTGTGTAAACAAATCTAAGTATAAAACGCATATTTATGTTATTCTAGATTGTAAACTATTTGAGCCCATTTTTATTTGGATGAAAATGGCAATATTCATTTACAAACTGTTGTTAATGTTGAGGCATTAATGTGAATGAACCAAATGTTTATACGAGATATTTATCGCATTGGAAGAGTTGGAAGCTATAATAGGGAATTTGCATGTATTTTTTTTATATTTTTAAATGATAATTTACATAATTACATTAATGTAAAAAAAATACCAGCGCTGAACAAACAATATTAAGTTCATAAAAATGTTTCAAATTAGTAGGCCGATAACAGCTTTTTAAACGATCGCCATTTTCCCGCGCTGACATGACGTCACGCATCATAACAACCACCAATGGCAATGCTCTTTGACAATGAGATTATTATGATATTTGACGTCACAATTCATGCCAACCAATGGCGTGCGTTTCACCTAATTCAATCTTCCCGCACAATTTTAGCACTTTTCAATAATTATTTTCTGACTGAAAACAAAATTATACAAAAAAATATTAATACGTCACGCACATCTACAGGAAAAGACTTTACATATAAAAAAAATTTGCATTATTTGAATCATACGCATATTCCCTATTCTTCTTCGATATTTTTTGGCACACATATTGATGCCTCTAAGTCTTTGCATCAAACTACTTATATTGTATTTAAAGTATAGTTAATACATACAAACATTCACATTGCATTATGTATGTATGTATGTATGTATGTATGTATGTACGTACGTGACTCACCTGTAAACACACGCTAATGAACACGGCGTGCTCCGTCCGCAGCGTCACCCACACGAGGCTGTCCTTGTTGATGAGGTACTCGAACGAGATCTCGAAGTTCTTGTTGGGCTCCTCGATCAGGGAGCTGTTGCCGTTCGCCTGCTGATCGAACTGGAAACAAGTTGTTTTTTTTTTGTAGTAGGTATAGTGGGACAAACGAGCAGTCGGAGAAAAAAAAATAGTTTATCAAGTTTATGATATAAAATGGAATAAAAGACGTTTATTAAGGATTAATATACACATAGATTTAGAATGTACAAGATACACAATGTTAGAACAGAGGCGAAACAAAAATATATTTGACAAATGTCAGAATTACTACAAAAACACATAATTATAATACGACTATGATTAAGCGGGTCGCTATGGCCTCTTACTCGCTAAAATAATGGTCTCATAATATGTACTTCATCTACTGTCTCTTTTCTTTTCCGATGATTGGAACTTAATTGGAATGTCTTGCTCCCACGCTTTGTACATCTTTCACGTAGTGAGAACAATTCTAAATCTATGAATATACATAATAGATTACGGGAGAAAAATAAAATTGGCTATTACGTAATTTTGAGATAATCTTTTCTACAAATAATGGGTAACTAATTGCATAACGAATGCGGAAAACGTGTAAGGTACGTAATCGTGTAAATCTGTTGAATTATTAACAATTTACAACAACTAAAAGCAATATAATCATGCGAATTTTTAGTAGGTACTATCCCCTAAGCGGTTACATAGTAGGTAGTGGGTCATCTTCATAAATATAAAATTCGTGTCACAATGTTAGTTACTATACTCCTCCGAAGCGACTAAACCGATTTTCATGAAATTTTGTGTGCGAGGTATTTATTTATTTATTATATGTATGTATATTGTTTATATAATATGTATTGAGAATCAGCCAACATCTACTTTTCATCGGTGAAACCGCGGAGCGCAAGCTAGCTATAGATATATAAAAATCTCGTGTCATGTAAGTTGTCCGCTATGGACACGCAAGACTAAATAGATTTCGATAAAATTTGGCATTCGTGTCGTATTTAGTCCAACATAAATAATAGTTTTAATATCGATTAATCTCAACAGTTATTTTTTATTGCAAATCATATTCACAAACGGCGAGTTGTATTATTTCCTCATAGATGGCGGTCAAACAACATCACACTTTATTAGAGTGCGTTTAGGGTTAAAAATATGGCGGCTCTGTCCAAACCCCTCTAAGACAGAGGTAGCAAGCTTTCATTGAACAAACTGTTTTGGAAATAGAAAATTAAAAGTCAGCTTCTGCGGAGAGCCTGTCAAACACTGTCACGTCCCCAAATATTTAGGAGTAACTCTAGACCGCTCCTTAATGTTTAAACAACACCTTCACGACGTGGCTCAAAAATTGAGGACCAGGCTCCAATTAATAAAAAGTTTGTCCGGAACCAAGTGGGGCGCTTCCGCCTCGGTATTACGGACGTCAACTTTAGCCTTGGTTTACTCAACAGCGGAGTATTGCGCGCCAGTTTGGTACCGCAGTGCACACACCTCCACAGTAGACAAAACTTCACGAGGCTATGAGGACAATCAAGGGTTAATCAAATCTACCCCCTTGCCATGATTACCTGTCCTATCGCATATTCCGCCACCGGATATCCGTAGGGTTAACGCAGTGGCTCTGGAATGGTAGAAGTGATCAAGAAAAGATATGCCAATCCGCAAAATATTGGACACCTTACCTAGGACCCATCTAAAATCAAGATCCCCAATCTGGACAGACCAACGTCTGGAGACCAGACGATCGGAGTGGCGGGCTACCTGGGAACCTTTTGAAAACCCACAGAAAGAGCTCATAATGGACCCAACTAAACAACCACCTGGTTTTAGCGCTTCTCGATCGGTTTGGGTAAACTTAAATCGGTTCAGAACAGGACACGGTCGGTCAAATCACAATCTTCACAAATGGGGACTAAGAGAGTCACTGGCCTGCGAATATGGGGAGCCTGACCAAACTCTAGCCCATATTGTGAACGACTGTCCGCTCCGTTGTTTTCAAGGAGGTTTGTCCGACCTTCATCGGTTCACACAAGCAGCTGAAAAATGGTTGCGAAGCCATGCAGAGCCATACGATATGATGAGGGTTATTTTACCCTGGCGTTTTTCCAAAACACCATTTAGAATAGAATAGAATAGAAAAATCTTTATTTAGGAACATACACATATTACACTGTTATACGTTAATAGCTTACCATTTAAAAGAAAGAGAAAAAAATAAAAATACAATTGTGATAACTTAGCCTACGACTTAATTCTAAGATACTGAATAAGACTAATAAAATAAATAAAAGATAACATAAAGATTCATTTTTTTTCCATTCATTCATAACATGTAAGGGACAATGCATAACAGTGTAATACACCAAGTGCCCAAAAAAGAGACCACTCAGTTTGAATGACTGTAGGTTGTACCACAGTCCTGGTATTACTTTTCTTGATTTTCCTATTAGAAATTAGAATGAAAGTAATAAATTAAATAATTATGACTTCTATGTAGGGGATAAAAAATAATATAGGTAACCCTAAATATGATGCCTGCATGCATTTTTTATGGAATGACAGCAGATGTCAGTTATTACCAAACTACCGAAAACAGAACTGTCCTGTGTTTGTAGGTACTGAGGACCGTGGCCCAATGAAAGATGGTCACGGTGACTCTCGACCCGTAATGAACCAGTGTAATAGAACCGAAGAGATAAGTTGTAACTATGCGGACCAAAATCCCGACTACCATGTACCTGAAATCTTTACTAGAAGGTTTTTAGTACAGGTGCGCCATCTAGCCAAGTTCAACTACAAAATCGTTTATATATTTAAGGTAGGTAAAGTAATTAGGGCTCTGAAACCCTACAGGTTACCTAATAATCTGCAAGATCATTTTTCGTCTAAAACAATATGCATGTGCAATATCGATTATCAAAATTTAGTGCGTGTCTGAAACACACATGGATCATGTTATAATCAAGGCGTTATCATCGCTAATCAATACAGCGATGTAACACGACTTAGCATGGAGATAACCAGAGGAGCACGCGCCATTTCCAATAACGACACGTTTATTTAGCTGTAAAATTACCGTAAGGGCCAACGCACACGTACCACAACCACACGACGACCACAACCACACCACGTTGTTGGGCTCATATTTTGTACTGAAAATGAATAAGACTATTCACACGTACCACATTTTGCAGTCATTATCGACCACTTGTGTGATACCGAGAAAATCGCAACGACGTCGCAACCACAACCCAACCACCAGCGACACCGAGAACTAGTGGCCGACCACATCGCATACATAACACTGTGTCGAGGCAATGACAGTACGCGCACATTGCCGCGCCCGCGCTCTTCACCCACTCCGCTGAATGTCAGCATACGACGTAACCACATCGCAGCGACAACGCAACCACAGCGACATTGTCGGAAACACAACGCAACTACAAAAAGTTGCAGCGACACTATTCACAAGTAACCACTGCTTGACTACATTTTGACGCTGCGCGCGATATGGTGATTTGTGGTACGTGTGGGTTGGCCCTAAGACCAATATTTTTCATAGTTCGGTGTTCCTGAAACTTTGAACGTTATAATAATAACAATATATGTTCACGCCATTTCCTTATAGGGGCGGGCAGAGAGCCCAAAGTGCCACTTATCACGACCCTTACACACTTGGCAAGCAAGC
The DNA here is from genome assembly GCA_001625245.1 of Calycopis cecrops. Taxonomy (NCBI): domain Eukaryota; kingdom Metazoa; phylum Arthropoda; class Insecta; order Lepidoptera; family Lycaenidae; genus Calycopis; species Calycopis cecrops. The sequence continues at coordinate 148,652 of LUGF01044657.1, forward strand.
CAACACCTCCACATTTATATCAATCTACAATCTTCATACACACACAAGCAGGTTGCGAAGATTCTGATCGAAGAACGTTATAATGATTTTCTAAATGACCTAAGAACAAACTGAAAACGAACACCAACCGAATATTTACCAATACAATTAGATACCTACTCATATAACCTGACCTTCTCGTTGAACAAAGCAATTTTATTTTCATATTCGACACACCTAAAACTTCTAAACACAGGTAAAATATTACAGCTAAATGCATCACAAGGTTACTATTTCCTGGTATCGTCTGTGATTCCGTGTTGCGAATTTAGTATTAGTTTACTTATAATTTTTTCTATATTTTCTATTACTGGCAACTGAGTTGTCAGATGACATGACGGCAAGGCGTGAATCCTACTAATATTATAAAATATGTGAATGTTTGTACGTTTGTTTCTTACTCATTCACGCAAACTGCTGAACCAATTTTCGTGATTTGGATTTGGTACACACATAAGAGAGTAACTTGTATTAACACAGGATAGTTTTTATCTTATCTATTTCTTATGGGATGCCATGTGATGCCATGGGATGATTTACTATTTTTCACGGTATCGAAATTTACGCAGGTGAAACCGCGGGGCGCAGCTAGTGTACTATATATTATATAAAAGACAAAGCTATTAACTGACCGACTATATATGAACGCACTGCCGAAACTACTGTAGGCACCTAGAAACTTAAAAATTGTTGTTGTTGAAAAATTGAAAACCTTTTATAACGTACCTACCTAAATGAGCACTAAGGAGGATTTTTAGAAGTTCAACCCCTAAGGTGGTGAAATAGGAGGGTGAAGATTATTAATAATATGACGCGGCCCAAAAAGGCCACATCTAGTTTTTTCATAAGTATTCAATTAAATATCAATAGTAGATTTAAGAAAGGTACTAAATAGATATTTTCACACGTAGGGACTGAAACCCCGGCGCGCAGCTGCTTCATAAATGTTTATCTAACGCGCAACAATCGATTGAAATCACAAATCGATATTTTTGTGTCGTACGAAGCGTTAGTCAGTCTGTGGCGGTCACAACCAGTTTACAAACCACAAACTACAGGTACCTACTGTCTGACCTCAGTTATGAGTTATGACATTGAAAATTGGTGATAGGTATATTTGAATTGAAATAACTTGAACAGTTAAATTCGAAAACTTAGTGAATTAATCTGTATATATAAATACCGCTTGTTGATCTGTTCGGCACGGCCGTGGAGGTACCAATAGCTCTGATGACATTGAGGGTGCTCGAAAGTGACAGCTATGCTGTGACGTGCGTACCAGTGGCCGAACGAGGGAGATGTGGTCAAGACAACGCATAACATTAACCGGGCATTAAAGTAGTCAATTAATGGATCTGATTTCTCGTTTGTCCCCTAATGCTACAAAAAACCCTATCCTGACTGTTTGACGAAAATTAATTGAACCCTTAAAGTTGATGGATGGACCTTTAAATTTAATTTCTAATCCACCATTTGTAATTTTAACGCTACGCCTCAAAACCCATTCCACTTAGGTTCATGAAGGGTTCGTTCACAAGTTAGTGGAACGAGGAAAAACACGGTCGTGACCGTAGGCGTTGTGAACGCTTAGTGGAACGCCCCCGTTATGTACTGTCAGATCGAGGCTTTTTTTTATTTTTTATTTATTAATTCATACAGTAGACAAAAAAAATACTACATCACCCTTCTACCACTCTGCATAGCAGTTTGTCGGCTACTCCATGAAGCTCAATAGTTCAATACTCACGTTATGTATGGTGGTGATGCGCCAACAGCGCATGCGCGTGATCTTGTAGCTGCGCGCGTGCGCCGGGTGCGACGCGCACGTAACCGTCAGCTCCTTGGACGTGAGACGCACACGAACGCGCGCCGAACCTGGTGTGCACTGCGTGGAGTCTGTGACGGCCTCGCCCGCCGGGATACTGCCGTACTGGTGCAGAGTGCGCGCTAGTTCTATGTACTGTAAAAGGAAATAACTAACTTTATAATTTAGTATCGTAATCATCAACAATGATGATGAAGTTCCAAATATATTATTATTTCCATTGAAACAGGTTTTTCTTTGATTTTTTGCTTGGAAATTGCCCATTGACCCAGATCACATATCTGTATTTTGCCAAGCTGTAGTAATGGTCAATAACTATTCAAAGAAATAAAAATAGGAATATTTTTGAAAAAATAACCAAAATTTGTTTTTTTGGATTGTTACCTTTTTTTTAGATTATTTCATTAATTTTCAACTAAAATGTTCCCTTACTCCTTATCTTTAAAATTGGCCGACTTTGGTTTAAGAATCATGTGTAAAAATATGCAAAAAGGGCCTTTTTTAACACCCAAAAATAATATTAAAAAAGAATTTTGATGTTAACTAAACTGATGTTTTACCTTTAAATAGTATAATATGTAGCACGCTCTACTAGCGTGACGAACTTAGACCAAACCGCAGAATTGGCGGCCCTGAGAAAATATAATCCCTCGAGCCAATAAACTAACTCTTGCGTAATATACGGATTTTTTTCCCGCCCACTACTGCGCCTTTTTCCTGGTGATGCGGGAAAGGCATTTACGCATCACCGGTCCTAGCTCTAACGGGGCTCAGGGCTTGGAGACCTTCCGTGATAGTAAGGCCCTTAAGGGCTAAGCTTTACGGGGCCCGCCTAAGCCCCAACGTGTATCCGGTGCAGGGACCCGGCTCGGTGGTGTGGCGGGGCTCTCGGCACTTGACAGTGCTCAATATCTAATAAAACTACTGCCATCAGCACTGCCTTTGGTGTGGTGCCTAGAATCTATTGATAAATTCAGAACTGCCACACCAGCCTCAAGACAGTGTAATGGAGTATATGCTCGCCCCTTAGCCCCTGCACAAAAGCTCATCCCACTTCTGCTCCTTTGACTCTGACTAATATTATTAAGAGGTGAGGTTTTTAACTTTATTTGATTGTTTGTAGCAATTTTCAGACGATGCGATTGTTACAATTCTTTCACGAACAGACCATAAAGAAATATATCCCAAGGGAAATATTTATTTTTTCGGGAATTAACTCCCAACGTTACTGGATATGGGTGACCAGTTTCTTATATAAAAGGGGTACAAAGAGTACCCCCTTTTAATAAGCAAAGAGTGCTGCTTTCACGTGTCACAGCTCACTTTAGACTAGTGAGCTGATGACTCGACTAGGCCTAATCATGATGGGGACGACTTAGGGGTCTTCAAACAGCGAATACATTTCAAGGCGGGCAAAGCCTCTGTGCCAGTTTAGTGTTGCGAATATATTTGGGCGCAGCGACTTGTTCACTGCCCTGTTCCCAAAAACTTTCTCCCGTTACAAAATTTATATTTCCTCTAATTTTCATTTTTATAATTACGTGCTAAAGTTTATAATTACTTTATCTATGTACTTGTAAATTAAATTTAAATTAGTTGCATGGTTTTCCTTTTATTTAACGCTAATAGGAATTTTATTACCTGTAGGTATTCTTTGTGTGACTAATTTGTTGTAAAGGTAACAAGGTCGTATCGGATCGGAAATATTGAGGAAAGCGGCCTAATCTGAAGTAATAAACAGCTTCATTTTGGTAGGTAACATGTTTAGTTGATAAAATCGATTTATAATGAGGACCTGAATTAGGTACCTGTGGAAGCGCGAAGAAGTACAATACTGCTTACCGAGACTATGTATGGGTTCCGAAGGGTAACCGATATCCCTCTCTTTCGCAGCTGCATCCCGATATGAGAGTTTCTAAAAGCTAATAAGTATTACGATTATGGCTAGTGGTACCGATACCGATCTTCATCTTCAACAACCACTTTCACTCGAGACTCTCTCACTCGGTAAACGTCGAGGGAACAACTCTTGAAGTCGTAATATAATAGGTCTACCTCGGACAATTCGGAAGATCGAAGTAGTAATGCGATAGAACTGGTCAGGGGTGTTGGGCAGTATCCATAACCTTACATTCTCATGAGAGCTTAAAACGGCCTTGGCTCACCACTCTCTCCCACCGCTGCCACTCCTCTGTCGCCAGGCTCATCAGCGGCAACCACAACGACCCTTTGATAGGACCTCAGGGAGCCCGAGGAAAAGCTATGGCTGTCTTGGGAATCGCAACGAATTTAATCAGAAGAAATAAAAGGATTAGTAGGAAGACTCTTCCATGAGAGCTTGAAGACAACAGTCATCCCAATGTCTTCTCCCAATCTTGACCGAGTCCGAATCGTGGCATTACGATTGGTCCGCAAGATGGTCCAGTAAGGCTGAGTGGACTAAGACGATTGTTGGCAGACCACTCATCAGGTGAGAAGATCTCCCTGCTATACCAGGGACTACCGGCTACTGCCGGCCCGAGATGGATGCGAGTGGCAAGAGATCGGTCGCCTTCGACTTTATTGGAAGAGGCTTATGTCCGGCAATGGACATCATGATGACACAATCATATCACATTACAATTATTACTCTCAGACAAAATAAAAGTTATAACTCAGGTAAGTGAAAAATTGACATATTTAGCACCACACATACACGTATCCACGCGGGCGATCTGCGAAAGAAAGCTGGTATATAATATTATACTAGGCGCGCTCTGTAGTTTCATTGGCGTAAGTTTCGATATCGTGGAAATGTCATGATGAAAAATAGACGTTGGCCGATTCTCAGACCTACCCGATATGCGCACAAAATTTGGGGATGGGGAAAAAAAGGAATCGGTCGAGCCGTATTGGAGGAGTACGGTTGATGACACGAGAAATTTACATAGATGAAAGTCCTATGAAAACCTTATGACGCGCGTACAAACAAGATCAGTTCAATCGAAACAACGCCTCTATTTTTCAGTTGAGATAAAAAGTCATAACATGACAGAGTCATAGATAAAATAATATTGGTAGACTGTTTAGGAACGTGTCTCTGAGCAATTGATGTTATGAATCACTATACAAACGGTGATAAGAGCTATATAAACGTAATAGATAGATTAGATTTATTCCGTCAAGTACCTGGGGGTCACTCTCGATAGTCGTTTCAATTTTAAGCCGCACGTTAAACGCGTGCGCAAAAAAGCACTTTATGTGCTACACAAGTTATATCACCTTATCAATGCTAGAAGTAAAATGTCGCTTAGAAATATGTGTACATTATACGTCACATGCATTAGACCGATTTTTTCTTATTGCTGTCCCGTGTTCGCACACGCTAGCCCTAGGGCTCTCTTACCTTTGCAAATAGTGCAAAATAGGTTCCTCCGTATGGCCACGGGTGCCCCGTGGTATGTCCGTAATATCGATCTTCATAAAGACCTCGAGCTCCCCTCTGTTAGTGGGCACTTCAAAGTGCTCACTAAATCTCATTTCGATAGGGCCACCTCTCACCCCAACCCCCTTGTCA
>LUGF01044657.1:154383-172933 GCA_001625245.1 Calycopis cecrops
GCTCCCCTCCGTTAAAGGTGGGGAGTTGAGGACACCCGCTGTCCACGGCCACGATAATAATAGTATAACCTATGAATCGCAATAGTCCGGTTTGCCTTCTCCCATTAGTCTGGGAAAGAAGGGGGGGTCTGTCCCCCTATCGACCATAAGTACAGAGGTTCGACGCTCCAGGTGAGTTCACCTCTCATATCGATGAAGCTGCACTGACCTTCAGTCAGTAAAAAAAAAAAAAAAGATTTATTATTTTTGTTGTCTTCTTTTGTTTAGTACGTGATGGGCTCAAATTATTGAGAAATATATTTAACAGGCCGCAGCTTCGTCTGCGTGGATTTCGGACTTCAAAAATGGAGGTTCCCCATTCTTCTGAATGAAAGATTCACAGCTCCTCCCCCGTAGGTGAAAGCGTGATAATATGTGGCATATATTTTGACCCGACCTGTTAGTAATATTCCTGCCAAATTTGAAGTAAATCCATGAGTTTGACCTAGACACACATACAGACAAACAGACCAATAGACAAAAATCCTAAAAACTATATTTTTGGCTTCGATGTCGAAATATTCTTTAAAAAAAATATTCAATGTACAGTTTTGACATTCTTACGATTTTATATATAAAAATCGATTTTATATATAAATAAATCATATAAATCAACACCAGCAATGATCATTCTAATTCTATTAACTTTAACTTGGCCATTTTTAGTTTTGCCATGCCAAATAAGTCTCCTTTTATCTACTCGTTATTTCTATACCAGAATTACAGTCATTTTTCACCATTTTTAAGTCTTTATGTCTAATCTAAAGACGATTAGTCGTTGGGCATAAAGATAAAAAAAAATGGCCAAAGTATAAATCTGCAGAATGTTCATTGCTAATATGTTTGTAGCGTAGATAAAACACAACAGCAATGCTATCATGCTAGCTCCATACATGATATGAATATAAACACCCGTCATATTGGTGATTAACACTGTATTAGAACAAACACTCACAAAGTTGATCATCAATTATTTTTAAGAGCTGATGTCATTCCAGATAAGAGTAAGAAAATGAGTCTATAATAAAGACATGTTAATTATTGTACATATTACTATCATACTATGTTATAAATGCAAATGTTTGTAAATATGGATAATTCATTCGTGTTTTTTTACTCCTTCACACAAAAATTACTGAAAGGATTTGAATGTGATTACAATCTGGAATACCACAGTATTATTTTTCGTCTCACAGAAATTATAGATAGGATTTAAGATCTAAATGTTAATTTTAGGCATTAAATACAAAAACATACAAGAGAATGAAAATGACATATTTACATATAATATTGAAATTATATTTTCCTATTAAATTTATTTTTATATTCCACAAATAAACATCAGACACAAATATTGAAGTTAAATATTTCATAATGTATATCATATTTCAGGCACTAGTAATGGTTGTGACACTCATGAAACCAGTTCCCTATAAATCACTTTTAAGGTAGTATCATGTAAGGCAGCAGTCGGCATCCTTTTGGCAGGCATGGACCACAAGACGGAAAGTAAACTAAAGGTGGTCCATACTAGTGATATTAACCCTAGAATCCCAATATATGGAAGTATAATTTTGTTAATAGCTAATTTAACGAACCATAAGTAAGACGCAGGTGGGCCAAGGATTGACAAACGCTTATATAAAGTATAGATACCTACCTGTTATGCTTGCCAAATTAGCTGCTTTAAAATACTAAGTAATCTATAATTGTAAGCATCAGGTGAACATTCTACTTCTTTTTTATAATATAGAATAGACAAATTTTAAAAAGATTTTATGTATAGTCCTTGATCTGACTGATATTGAACTTTAATTATATTTTATTTAACAAAGTATATTTAATTTAAATAAATAGGTTAACTAATCAAATGTCTAATAACACCATTACTGATTTTATAAATTATAATTATTTACTTACCTCTCTTTTTTGTTTTTTTGATTCATAATTTGCTAGGATGTCTTTTGTTTCAGTATCTGCAATAATCCATCCCAAATCCAGTTCTTCTATGACTTGAAGGTAAAGTAAATCAATTGATACTCTGTCTATCATTAAATCAACATCATAGCATGGATCCCAATAGCTGAAATTAAATTTTTTGTATAATTTACATGAAAAACAATGCATACCATTCTCAAAAAATGTACATTTAAGAATACATACCTTTTTCTTAAAACTATCTTATCATCAGGCCTCACATATTTTGATGATATATACGGAGATTCATAATCCTCTAGTTTTTTAAAACAAGGTTGGCCATCTTTCGCACAGCTCCAATTAAAAAGAAAAAGAGAAAAATATTTTACTAGATCTTTTGACAAATTAACATAATTACATGCAATATCTAATACAGTGCTGGAAGAATCTGTAGATGATACTGATAATGGTATTCTGTATCCATTCATTAAAAATATCTCAATGTCCACAACATGCATCTTTATGGAATGAGTTTCTTGCTGAGCCGAGAGAAGGAATGTATTGAGAATGCCAGAATTTGCCAGAGCAGGGCTTTGTCCAACTGAAAATGTAAAAAAAAAATTAGCAGACATTAACCAAATTAATACACTTTAATTCATATATGTAAGCTTATTACATATTCACCTTGTTGAATGTATTTCTCCAATAAGACTCTTCTTTCTTCTAATTGAGAACTGGTAAGAAACAACTTCTTTGGGGGAAAGGAAGGTAACTTAATATGTGTGAATTGAGCTTGCAACTGCTCATGAAGACTGAGCAGCTGTTTATATCTAGCCGTACAGTGAAAAAATCCATCGATATGTATATTGTATCCCTGAAATTAAAACTTTATTAGATATAGGTAATCTGCCTTCGAGTAAGTTTAAAAATATTCGGTTCGTATTGATGTTGAGCTATAAGAATAAAATTAATGGCACCTAGTTAAAGAAAACATTGATATCGAAACTAATAACTCGGTGATCTATTACCGTATAATTAATTCCATTGTCGTCGCGAAATTGTTGCAAATCAGGAATAGAAAAATGCATGTTTATATTTTAACGGAATAAAAATTGACATAACTCTTCGAATGTCCAGAATTTGTATACTGTATTTAAATTATTTCATAACTTGGGGAAAACAAAAAGTCGCCCACTTTATATTAGATACTGACGTGTGTCAACTTAAATGTCACAACACAACAAATGAATGTGCTGCCAGTTAAACAAATATTATATTTATCTTTTTTTTTTCATAAAATTCTATTTTCACTTTAAATTATACTTTAAAATTAAAGAAATATTTCCTTAGAAAATTCCTTGTTAACTATAGAAATGATTACTCAAATGGCAAAATATCGAAAGGCTGGTGACTTCACAAGATGTCACAAATAAAATTTGTAAATGTAAATTGCAAGCTTATTATGCGGAAAATCGAGTAATTAAATCTTTGCAAAGATATTTATAGGATCTCCTAATAATTAAGGTTGAGTCCTCTATACTAAGGTACTGTCCTCTAAACTATAGAATGAGCTACTGGGGCAGGACACTTTACTAAGAAATGTTAATAATCCTACAGCATGAATGCTTAGGATTTCTAAGAGGCTTTTGTAATAAAAAAAATATTGTCATCAGTCATTCTCCTTCTCGATTTTGATTGTCATTGATGATTTCTCTATATAGTTTGTGTTGATGATTTCATAATTATTTATCAATAGTTGAAGACTGCAGCTGATAGCTTATATTTGTTTTTATTTTTAATGTACGATTTATGTACTTTTGTTTATTTGACTTCTAAACAGCCACATACAAAATAGAAACAATAAAATGGCAGAAATTGATCCAAATCATCTTCCCGCTATAACCATACAGTATAATTGGAATGAAGTTTTAAGGTATCGCAATGTTTTTATAGTTATATACATGAGAATTTGCATTATAAAAATAATTAGTTTAAATTTTAAAGAAATCCTATGGTAATTAAACATATACTGATGTTTTAGGCTTCCAAACAAGAAGATTTGGATATCCACAAAGTATTTAAATAAACCAAGTTATCATGATTCGATCACCACAACGACGAATGAAAATGATGGAAAACTAAAAGTGAATGTTTCTGAACAGTTCAACTTTATATCTATGTCAAATTTATGTATAGTGCTAAGAGATGTAAAATCTGGACTCAAAATAGCATTCATTGCACCTAGTAAGGAACATGATATTCATATTAAAGCCGTTCTATCAGTTTCCACCGCCGAAAATGCCTTGGCCGTATCCTCGTGTGAGAATGATAAACTCATTATTTGGGATACCAGGACAAGTAAGTTGGCTATTAAAAATATTTATTTTTTTAGATTTACAATGATATTAAAATTGTTTAAAGCAAGCACACTCGCTCATTGTAAGGAGACCACAATCTACAAACTGGACTTTTTCATTGTAGAATCTTGTTTAGTAGTAAGTAGTTGGTAGATGTTGTAATGGGCCCATCCAGGACATTTAAAATAAAGTTTAGAAATAGTCTTTCGATACTAATACTTATGATTCTTTGGTATTGACAAGAATAGGACTATTGAATTATTTTAGTGGACAGCAAGGCAAAGGACTGAAAATTGTAAAATATTCTGATATGAATTGAAAAGATTGTAAGATATGATTTTCTAATGTACAATATAATTCTTTTTCAATCAAGATAATAACAATAATGTTAAGTGTTTGTTGAAAGACAAAAGAAAAAAAAATTGTTTAATTTCACTACTATCTTTTGTGTTTTTTTGATTAAACAATTACACAACATTTTACACAGCCACAGCCAGTTAAAAATAAGATCATATTTCATCTACAAATACAAACAGCCTTTATTGCTACTACTATTTACCTTAATTCAAAAGCATTTCAGACATCAGTATCATTCTAGACTATCAGGCTGATATTTCATTTACTACATGTAAACTTTATAATTAAAAAAAAATTGCAGATGAGGAAGTATTAGATTTGGAAGGACACGCTGGACCAGTATACAAATGCAGATTCTTTCCATCTGGGACAGTGGTCATTTCTGCAGGAGCAGATGGCTGTTCTCGTATATGGTGTGCTGAAACTGGCATCAACCCAGTTACCCTCAAAGGTCATACAATGGCAGTTGCTGATATTGGTATTATTGGAAGAGGCAGGAATGTTGTGACAGTTAGCAAGTAAAGTTTTTACACACTTAATAAATAGTTAATATTCTACACATAGAAATTTATGGGCAAAAACCATTTCAAAATATTTTTAGTGCGACTAAATTATAAATTTCCATAAACAAAACTTTTTTGAGGTTAAGAAATAATATGCTCATCATCATCATCATCATCGGCCTTTTGCAGTCCACTGCTGGACTATAATTAATAAAATGTAGTCTATGTTACTCCTGAATAGAGTTTCTGTTTGTGAAATAGGTTTTATGGTCGGATCAGACCATAACAACACTTTACCTCTTTATCATATTAATTTTAATACACCAATTTTTAGAGATGGTACAGCAAAACTGTGGGATGTGGGTCAGGCAGTAGCTTTAGCCGACGTTGTTGTTGGGCAAGGAACTATGAACTGCTGTGCTATCACTACAACAACAGATGAAGCTCCTATTGATAATCCTAGAGAGGTAAATATATATTATTATTGCTTATTTCAGTCATATATCATGCTTTACAAATAACACATACATTTTAGTAAAAAAAGCTGGTATGACTGGGAAAGTATCTCTCGCTCACATGTACCTCCGCAATGAGACAAATCGTAATATGGTGCTTTGTGAGGTGAGAAGAGCTGCTAGGCTATTATTTAGGAGGGGACGAGGAATGAAGAACAATATGTCTGCATAACATTATTGTGTGGATGTTTGTGGGTGTTGGTAGGCATGATAGGAATCCGACGTGTTTACCTCTTTGTACTTTAAACATATCTGCCCTGGACTTTTAGTAAGAGGTAGTGCCACACTGCATGCTTGCATGCAGCCGAATTGGGCCGGCACGACCGGGGAGGTGCCTCTCGCTTACACGAGACCGGCGTGAAGTGACAGCTGTACTGTCGCGTTTCGTGCGGTGTGTAAGTAGCCGGTGGCCCATTAAGGTGGGAGGAGAAAGGGGGGCAGCGCATTTGTATAGTCGCTATGCAGATGTCTATGGGCGTCGGTAGTCATGAAAATGGCTACAACTGCTCGTTTGCCCCCCTATACCATCAAAAAAAAAAAACATTGATATTAGACGTACAATATGCTAGAGCTTCCCAAGATGTCACTCGCATGATTGCTTCTATTGGCCGTAGCATATTGCCTTCCTTTATAAATGGACTATGTACCAGATTAGTTAACCAAATAAGCAAACTATTCAGCTTTATAGTGGGGAATTCACCAGATAGATGTACCTGTGAGTTATTTAACACACATGCCTGATGGTCTAGTTAATACAGGTCTGTGTGTTTCAAGTATATTACCGTCATAGGGCCCGAGTATCTGTTGCCTATCCATCTCAGTATTTCTGTACGGCGTGCTTACTCTGGACACTCAATCCCATTTGAAATTTATAAATGGAATCGAAAAGTTGTCAATCGGTACTCTTGGACGCACAATTTAGTCAAATCAAGTGTCAAGAGTAAGCACGCTAGTCTTACAACAGCAGACCTGATGTTGTTATTCATACTAGTGAATTCTCCACTTATGTGAATATAGATGTATTATGTCAATGTTATTAGATATGGATTCTGTGTGTAGTGTAGTATAGATTCTATTTGCATGTAGATGTTACTCTATAAGCAAATGGAAATGGGGCGTGACCATTCGACACATGTTTATTTAAGGTATTTCAGGTAAACACCGCAGATAAATTGTTAATCATCGGCTGCGAAAGTGGACATGTGGTCGGAGCTCATGTCGGCAAGAGGGAGATAGTGTTTAGTGCGCAACTGGAGGCTGCAGTCAATGCGTGCATAGTCATGGACGATGTCATTATTGTTGGATGTAGCGATGGAAAGGTAAATAATATGGATATTTTTTTTTTGATAATGCAAGTGAATGCCTTTACCCATGCTACCCAGGAGCCCTGGTGGCTCAACCGGGTACAGTGTGGTGCTCGCAAACGGGGATGCACTACCGACTAAACCCCTGCCTTCAGCCTCTTTTTTTTTTGGAGGGTCCCGAATCTGCAAGCAACAGGATCCCTCCAGCTACAGGCTGGCCTCGACGAACAGGCCAGACTTCTCCTTGGGAATTGTCAATCAGGTCATGATCCCTGGCCCCATTACTCCAAAGGAGCACGCCACGCGGCACGCCAGTCCAAATCCTCGCGTATCATATATCAACTGGCGATGGGATTGCTCTTTTGCTCTCTGTGATAAAGTTTACATACTCTAAGGGTCAACTCACACCGAAAGAGCGGCGAAGCGCAGCGAAACGACCCGCCCGGTAGGGAAGGCGCGCAGATTCCCGCGAGTGCTCGAGAAGTCGCTGGAATGCTCCAGAAGTCGCGAGAATTCGATAATAAGTACTATAGTAATGAAAATAAAGTTGAAATTCATATGACACATAAACTGCGCTCCGCTTCGCTGCCCTTCGCCGCTCTTTTGGTGTGAGTTGACCCTAAGTTTGATTACTGAGATTTAAAGAGAGAGTTAAATTTCAAAAAACAATCAAACAAAATACAGTTTAATTAAATACATTTTGTTATTTTTAGATAGTTTACCTGACGCCAGAAGACGGCTCGCAAGTGATGGACCTACACGAAAGCATGAGTCCCATTCTCAGTCTAAAAGTTCTCAACAAGGAACTATACGCTGTGGGCAGACAAGACGGCAGCGTCACAATCATATCAATGCAGAAAGTGCACAGCCACGTCAGAGTACAACTCACAGGCTCCGACTGCGACGGTGTAAGGGATATAGCGTTCAACGGAAAGTGGGTGTTGGCGGCCAGCCGGGACTCGTATATCAGGAAGTACGACTTCAATCAGATAGCTGTGCATTTTAAACGTTAGCGGAGAAGGAAGAAGGCCAGAGGGCGCAGACGATAGGTATTTTGAAATCGCTATTGCTGAACTGTAGTTGAAGTTGTTTTAGCCGGGGAAGTATCTCTCGATCACGCGTTGTCGGTATAAAGTGACAGCTTTACTGTATGGTGTGTGTTTCTCTGCACATGCAGAGGGAAGGGAGGCGGCGTATACAAGATTGATACAAGTAAGAGGCATTAAATTAAACCACATATACTATAAGTGCCTACAGTTAATCTGAAACTATTAAAAATAAGTTTACGACAGGTATACGAAAATATTTTTTCAAACAAGTTAACATAAACATACTTTGTATCGGCTCGTACAGCGTACGACAACGTGAATGACCCCGGCCTGTCACAGTCGGCGATCAGCTGCGATACAGCGTGTACGAAGTGAGAAAAAACTTTACAAAATTCCTGTGGCTAAACTATTGCTCCAATTGATCAGATTTTTTTTGTGTAGCCTGGAAATTATACACTAAATATGTGATTTCATTTAATGCCTCTCGCTTGTTTCAACCTTGTATAAGCATGGTAACATCTGTCAATTTAAAATCTATTATGTAAAGGCAAAAAGGTGTGAAATATTAAATAAGTTATTTAATATTTCAACGTTACGTAGTCACGATTTTATTTATATATTTTGAATGTATTAAATATAATAAATTTGGAGTTTGAAAGTACGAAGCTTTAGCGATTTTTAAATACCATTGTCTAGCCCTCTAAAATAGTGGCCCTTCTAGATCTGAGCTGTCAGGGCGTGAACTTAAGAATACCTACGTTTTACAGCCCTGTGTCAGTTTATACTAAAAGTGATACCAAGACTAAGATTAGTCGCTGATTAAAGGTTGACGAGAAGAAATGTTCTCGTGGCAGCCCCACACCGAAGGCATGTTGAGACCTTCCCCCGTTGGACCAATGTACTGGTCAATGGAAGTCGCTGGTTCCAAGTAGCTCGTGACCTATTTCTCCGAAAGATGCCATTCTGGCTGCCCGAAGGTGGAATGTTTCCTAGGCGATGATGATGGTTCACAAGTCGTCTTGGCGAGTAAGTTGATGTTTCTGCTACCCCAAAAAGACCTGTGTATAGGTGAGGCCAGTTCAGTACATTCCTTGTACTCTTGTGGGAAAGAAAATAAACTGATGGGTCAAAGATTTGGTAGATAATGATGTAGCTAGCGTGATGTTTCAGATTTCTATCTTTTTCACGAATTATTACGTAGATGGCTTTTGGAGCTAATTCTAAGACAAAATACAATGTCTAGTGTAACAATATATTTATTTTAATAGGCTATTAAGATGTATAAATGCGAATATTTGGTGGCAAGTTGATGGTTTCCTTTTTACAAATACATTTGTATGGCATTATCTGAAAATATGAATAATGGTGATTAAAATATGATAATACCCTACTTATGTTTTATTTGGTACTAGCTGCGCCCCGCGGTTTCACCCGCGTAAATCCCATAGGAACATTTGTTAATCCAAGTTAACCTCTATGTGTGTGCCAAATTTCATGAGAATTGGCTCAGCAGTTTTTGCGTGAAGGAGTAACAAACATACAAACTTTCGCATTTATAATATTAGTAGGATTTACATTTGTATTACATGTTTTGAAGCAAACTACTAGAGTATGTGTGTAAAACCAAACTAGGCAATACCTAAGTGATGGAAAGACGTCACGAAATTATTTCGTCAAAGTTTGAACTTTGAACTTTTATGTTGACTAGTTAAGCCCCGCAGGAGCTACTGAGTTTTGACATTTGACTACATTATGTATATGGGGGCAAAAGTGTGTCAAAGCATTTGACGACTACCGACGCTTATTGACATCAGCATAATTGCTGTGTAGTTGTGTTGCTGCCCTCCTCTCCAATGGGCCACAGGAAACTCACAAAGCGCACGAAACGCGACAACAAATCTGTATCTTTAGAGCGAGAGGCATTAAATTAAACCACATATACTATAAGTGGCTACAGTTAATCCGAAACTATTAAAAAAAAGTTACGACAAGTATACGAAAATACTTTTTTTCAAACAAGTTAGGTATATACAAATAGCGAAAAAATGTAATCATGCTTTATAACCGGCGCATACACGCACGGGGTGAATGAGCCCGGCCGCCTATAGACGAGGATCAGCTGACGTACGGCGTGTAAGAAGTGAGACAAAACTTTAAAAAATTTCTGTGGCTAAACTTGCTCCGATTGGTCTGATTTTTGTGGTGTAGCCTGGAAATGTTAAAATATATATTTGGTTTCATTTAATGCCTTTCGCTTTTATCGACCTTGTATATGCCTCTTCATTGGACGCCATAACCGACAACAAAGATTATTCCATATTTATTTTAGCTGCGAAATGCATTGGCGTGTAACAATCCTGACTCCTGACTAGGTGAGATCCGATTGGAATATGAGACATGGGGATTAAACAAGTACCCACTAAAACCCGCGTGTCATTGGCCGCCTATATAAGGTGCTCTGGATCTGTCAGTAACAGGGCAGCTTAGCGACTGCTCAGTCTGGACTAAGTATACCAAAAGATTATTCTATTCTCTTCAACGGCGTCTCTGCATTTTACCACTGATTACATTACCTTGAAGTTCTTGTTTCGATAGCAAACGAGACTTCTACGCAGAAAGCGACTTAGGTTCTTCCACGTGCGACCATCTAAGTGAACATCATATCTCAGCTTTAACCTTTTTTGTTTGTCAAACCCTAAAAGCAGGTACATTTTATAGCATAAGGATACAAATGATTGAATGCCTTGGAGTAGCGTTCTCTGGCGGGTTCGGTATTAAAATTAGTTTGGGGGGCCCTTATTAAAAAGAGAAAGATTTCTGACGAAAGAAAAATTAATGTTTTTTTAAGGAATTTCTATCGGGGGCAATGCATACCTACGGCTCTACAATAGGATCCCAGAAAGCGTCCAAAAGCTTTCTATTAATAAATTAAAAAAAATTGTTAAAGAGCGTTTGTGTGGTAAGGCACATACCTACGGCTCTACAATAGGATCCCAGAAAGCGTCCAAAAGCTTTCGATTAATAAATTTAAAAAAATGTTAAAGAGCGTTTGTGTGGTAAGGCATAGGTACGTACTATAAGGTAACAGATTTTATGACAGATAGGTACCAATCTTGGGATTAGTACCCTCCTCCCTCTTTCCTCCTTGATAATTTGTATATCATTTATAATATGCAAATGTATTTCTATTTTCATATATTTTTTTTATATTTCATCACATAAGGCCAGCTGAGTTTGTTTTTCCGGTTCTTCTCAGGACAGGGCTAGGGTTGAACCAGTGCTAGGTAGATGTAATTGTTGAGATTCAAAAAGTAATTTCTGTAAATCTAATTTGAATAAAAATGAGTGCAATGCAGTGATGAAAATGGCTAACCAGTCAGCATGTATACATTTCAAGCTCACCTGCCCACTCAGTCAATTGAGCCATGAAGTCCATAGATAAAGTTTAAAAGCTAGTTACCTGTCTTGTGCAGATGTTCTATTTGACCGCTGACATTGTTTATCCATTTCGCCCAAATGTCTAAATTGTCCACAACATTCAACAGATCCTGACACCAATCACGATAATGTTTTTCATTTATTTTTAAATCTAGAAGTAACATTACTTTTTTACATATGAATATTAGGTATTTTAGTACAATACAATATGTAGATTAAAACGCATCTGATTTAGGTAACTTTGATTTAAAACGGATTGTTTCTTTTTAGGTAAACTTGTAATTGCCGTTTTGGAACCTATCAAAACAAGTCTGTTTGTCAGTTTATCGCCTTGGAAGGTATTTGAGTGTGTTCGTCTACTGAATGTAAATAAACAATTTAGATAGCAGTTCCGCACCACAAAAAAATGTGAATTATAATAATATAAGTGTTATCCGTTTGTATCTTCGTCAGTAGGTCAGTCAGGGCCTTTTTGGCAGAATCGAGTGCTGAAACTCATCTCGAATACTGAAGTCCTTAAAGGTGTTGAAGTGAGCTGTTTATGCGTATCATAATACCCAGTCTAGCCATAAATTCTGATACAAAGAAAAAAAAAATAATACACAAATATAAAACAATTAAAAATGAAAAAAACTTATTCAAACTGGTCTCCATTTGGCTGCAATACAGTCCTTTAAACGTTAAGGCCAGTTATCAATAGAATCACGCACTCTTTCCATGGGGAATCCAATTCTTCACTGTAAATCGTATGGATTGTTTTACGGGCTCCATATCATGGCGTTTAAAGCAAGCTCTTTAAAACTGATCATAAATCATAATCCAAAGGATTAAGATCGGGACTAGACGACGGCCAGTCCTAAGCTCTGATGAAGTCCGAGATTCGCTTCCAACCAAGACTGCGTGGACCGAGCTTTATGACCCGGCGCCGAGTCTAGCCGGAAGGACCATAATTAGTTATTAAACATGGTGTTATTAAGGGATTTAATTATCTTCTCAAGAATGGTATTTTGATACACTTGTACCGATGTTTTGATACCTTTTTTACAAAAATATGGCTCAGTCACTCCTTCATAGCTAACACCCCACCAAACCATCACTGAAGTCGAATAATGCCCACGTTGCAGTTTGCACTCTTTCGACTAATTGGGAAGCTTCCGGAGCATAAATACTGTCATTTTGTTAGTTAAAATGTTGCTCAATTGTAAAAATTTTCTTATCCGTATACAATTTTTTTTCTGTGACCTCCCTTTGCGTACCTACCCCTACAGTAGTTCTTTCGATTTTACCACCCTATTCATCTTTAATTTACCTATCAGGTAAGAAATGATCAATCTTATAGGCTGCAAGTCCTAAATCAACTCTTAAAATATGCTACAGTGTTCTGAGATAAACTCTTTTGCTTTCGGACAAAATTTCTTCGAATATTATTTCTTTTTCTTACTGCTTTGACCACCTTTTTCTTACTAACATCACGTGGATGGCCAGATCTTTCTCTATCACAAACATAGGAGGTCTCATTGTACCTATTAATAGCCCGGTACACAAACATTTGACTAATACCGAGTGTATCGAGCACTGCTCCATACCTACTTTGTGTAATGTAATTAAAGCGACTCTTCTCATTATCACTCCACTTCACTTTAATATCGTAAAATATTATACAATGTATTGGCGCCAAAATGAGAAAACACAATGAACTATCGTTTAAAAATGATAGATTCCAAATTTAAATGTATTATTTTTTTTTTGATTTTTAATTGTAACAGTATTTATGGCTAGACTAAGTATACTGTATATCACAGCCATTTGTGAATATATTTAGACGATCGCAGAAAAATAGGATCATTCACTCATTGAACTAGAATCATGCAATTTAACAAGAAGTTTAATGTATCTAAATTTTAGGTCGTCACCTAAGAAGAAGCACTACAAACGAACGATCGATATAAGTACTTAGTGCTACTCGTAGCTACAAAAT
This sequence comes from Calycopis cecrops, assembly GCA_001625245.1. Lineage (NCBI taxonomy): Eukaryota > Metazoa > Arthropoda > Insecta > Lepidoptera > Lycaenidae > Calycopis > Calycopis cecrops. The sequence continues at coordinate 167,841 of LUGF01044657.1, forward strand.
GTATGCAAGCGGCGCCCTGCAGCATTGTTAAATAAGTTGTCATGCTCTCGTTCTTTCCCTTGTAAGTGCGTGCAGTCCGTCGCGTAGGTGGTTCGTGTGAACGTGTGAGTCCAAATCACACAAGACCGATTTTTTTACCGGAATTAAATGTTAGCGGCTTCAACAGTATTATCTTACTCTCCCTTTTATCTATACTACTGCAGTGATTGTATGTGTGCTCGCGTATACATACAGGCAAACAGACAAAAATTCTATTAACCTACAAATGATTTTGTAAGGGATTGACAAATTTATAAATTTATATTTTCCCGCGGCTTTGCTCACTTAGCATTCGGTAACCTCACTGCTTTATCTCAGGGGATAAAAAGTATCCTATAATCTAAGTCAGCTAATACTCTATCTGTATAACAAATTTTATCAAAATCCGTTCAGTAGTTTCAGCGTGATTGACAAACATCCAAACAAAGAAACTTTCACATTTATAATATTAATGTGTTACACGTTCGTATATGGAATCAATGGAACTCTTAAAAGTTTCTTAGTCTCTTAGTTGTACTCCACGTCTGTGTTATGCGAAGGAGTGTTACCTTATCACATCCCCCATCATGTTGGCCCATCAATACCTTCTAATTGGTCTTCATTAGATAAATACTCACAATTATTCAACTTCGGATCGACGTGAGTTGCTTTATGTTTTGTTTCTTGTCTATTTCCTTTTCTAATTTCTTGATCTATACTTTTGTTTTGTGTGTTATTTAAATGTTGTACAGTTGACGAATGTTGCTTTTTACTCGATTTTTTTCCTAATATTTTTAATCGCTTAAGATTTTCGTCCTCATCAATATTGGCGACATTTTTCATATTAACATAAGTGTCTGCTACAGTTGTTTCTTCGTTGTTGGACATAGTATGAAGCAAATCCTTGTGTCTTTTTAAGTCATCCTTAATGTTAGTTTTATCAGCATTATGGGTAACATCATTAGTTAGTACTTCTTTACTGAGTACTTTAGTCATTTCATCAATTTCTTTGTTGTCTTTCAAAGGAATCTCTTTGAAATCATCGATTTCTGAACGATACTTCGTAATAGGAATTTGTATTTCGATTGACTTGTCATCCCTGTTTTCATTATATTTGTCAGATAACTCGTCTATTTCTATTAATTGGCCCATTGACATGACAGATTTGCTAACTTTTGCTGTTGCTTTAATACTTGGACTTGATGACTCTACGGGCCAAGATTCATCTGCGTCAGCTGTAAATCAATGCACATAAACGTGAAATTGTTTTAAGGAAAAGGAAAAAATAGAAGACCTTCAGTTTCTGGAAAATTGTGGGGAAAATGTATGACTAGTCCTTCTTATTAATTATATCTATCACATAAGTCGATCCCTTCAAATGTATTGAAAACAAATTAACTACAACTGCGGCGGTGTACCCAAAAAAAAATATATACATATATATATTTTTTTTATGTATCTAAATGAAGAATGTATATTGAAGAAATTAATGAAGCCCGCTGAGTTTGTTTCGCCGGTTCTTCTCAGGACAGGGCTAGGGTTGAACCGGTGGTAGATGGAAATTTTTGACGTTCAAAAAGCAATTTTTTAAATTCTACTTTGAATAAAAATATTTTGATTTTTTTCTCATTATATAGGTAAGTGTACCTACCTATTGTTTTTTTTAATCAAAGGAAAATAGTAAGTACGATATGTGCCTGGGAAAGTTGCTAAATGTCAAAACTTCAATTATTGCTGTTATTTATTTATTTAGGCATATCAACAATAATATTATTTAATGTTATTATTTTGTAGATAAAAGATGAAACAATTCTTTGAGGCTACTACTTAATAATAAAAAACTTACATAGTAAAAATGGGCTCGGATCTGCCAATTCAAATTGTTTAGTTATTTTAACTTGACCCTCGTGCATTGTCACACTTTTTGTTTTACGAATTAGATTGGGGTTTTCTAAACTCGTTTTGCTAAAATATAAGAAACGTATGTGAGTCTTAGTTGTAAGGGTCGCTATTTGTATTATTGGGTTCAGATCAACAAAATGAGACTGCGTGATCATCAGGTTTTGTTGGTCTAAAAGGCGACACAACCTAACAAACCATAGGCTCATTAGGGATGTCGCAAGAGATAATAAAAACGTATTTATAAACCAACTGCTTAGAACCAAAAAAAAACTCAATAAAACTAACAACTTTAAATGAACACTAAAGAAAAAAAACCGGCCAAGTGCGAGTCGGACTCACACACCGAGGGTTCCGTGCCAACGAAAGGTCGTCTGAGACATTTTTTACCAGAAAATAAAATAACTTGGTTTTTCATAGCGTTTGTATGAACGACATAGATTTCTCAAAAACGATTGAATTGATTTAACAAAAACGAACGAAACGAACGAACGACGACGAGAATGATATCTCGCCCAAACCAATTTTTGTTGATAGTTTTCATTGAGATCTACAGCAAATATATTTTTTAGATTTATCACTCGCTTATTTTGAAAGTTAAAGAGGGAGGGGACACTCATTTTTTCACTTTGGAAGCGTCTATCTTTCAAACAATAAATTTTTACGAATATTGGTTTTAGTTACCTTAATGTCATTTTTGAAGACCTATTCGTCCTAATTTTTTTTTTAGATTTCAGCTCTATGTATGGAGTGCCCCTTTTTTTTTTAATTATTTGTATTTATTCAAAATTCGAGTAGCGGTTCACAGAATACTTACATCAACCTACAAAGTTTCAACTACGAAGGCTCAATAGTTTCGGAAAAAAATGTATGTGTCATACGGACGGACAAACAGACAGACATGACGAATTTAGAAGGGTTCAGTTTTTTGCCATATGGCTACGGAACCCTAATAAGCCCAGAATGATTAAGTAGAACCGAATAACTACACAGTAGATAGAGAGAAAAGAGTTAGCACCAGGTACATTTACCTATAACTTCGTTTATTAGAACTCACCTTGGCCCCAAATTATCTAATCTGTTATCTGAAAATCAATAAAAATATTAATGCATCAATAAAACGAGCACTTTTTTTTATGATATAGGGGGCAAACGAGCAGCCGGAGCCATTTTCATGACTACCGACGCCGTAGACATCCGCATGGGGCTATACAGATGCGCTGCCCTCCTCGCTCCTCCCACCTCCAGGGGCCACCGGCTACTTGCACACCTCACGAAACGCGACAACACAGCTGTCACACCGGTCTCGTGTAACCGAGAGGTACCTCCCCGGTCGTGCCGGCCCAATTCAGGTGCAAGCATGCAGTGTGGCACTACCTCTTAGGAAATCTTGTGCGCTTATTTAAAGTACACAAGCTAATCTAAACTGTAATTTCATTTTTGGCTTCTTCGATGACATTTTAAAATATTTGTTAATGTTTATCTAAGTATTACCCATATTTTTATTATAAAATTTTACTTTTATTAACATATCGTCAGCCGAGTTTGCAGAAGTGTTGTCTTCTCTGTTATCGATTACACTTCCATCTTGGTTCTCATTAAATGTTTTGTTTTCTTCTTTGTCAATTACATTATACTCATCAACAATATCAACATTGTTATTTTGAGACCCTTCTACTTTGGTTTCATTTATATCTTTTGCGCTGTTAGAAATTTCGTTTTCATCGTTCTCATTGTCTTCGACCGGATGTTCGTCTTCCAACTCCTCTACATTTTTATTTAAAGTCATGTTTTCTGCGGTATTTAATATTTCGTTGACAATTTTTGTTATGTGATCTTTTTCATCATGCAAAGACTGTATATCGGTCTTGTCTGGATGATTATTTTCACCCAAATCTTCCGCTTCATTGTATTCACCAAAATCTTCCGCTTTCTTGTATTCATCCAAATCTTCCGCTTTCTTGTATTCACCCGAATCTTCCGCTTCATTGTATGCACCCAAATCTTCCGCTTTCTTGTATTCATCCAAATCTTCCGCTTTCTTGTATTCACCCGAATCTTCCGCTTCATTGTATTCACCCAAATCTTCCGCTTTCTTGTATTCATCCAAATCTTTCTTGTATTCACCCGAATCTTCCGCTTCATTGTATTCACCCAAATCTTCCGCTTTCTTGTATTCATCCAAATCTTCCGTTTTCTTGTATTCACCTAAATCTTCCGCTTCCTTGTATTCACTAAGGTGTTCAGAACTTTCAGGGGAGCCTCTGTCAATAGAGCTTGATGAACTTGACTCTGAATCAGTTTTGGGATGGCAGAGATTCTGGGTAAACAATAGGCATACTGGTTAGTAGTCGATGGCGACAGTTTATTAAAAGATAAAATGCTAATTAATATAGATTGTAGATAAAATTTACCAAGACTCTGTGTAGCAATTCATCTAGGAAGTCTAAAACAGGCCCTTCTTCCTCTTCAAGATCTGAAAGCAATACACTAAATCGAATAGATTTTGCTAATGTTGCCAATGAACATTGCAAGTACCTCAACTAAAAAGGTTCTGCATTATTCAAACATAGCACAAACAAATAAGATGAAAAAAGTTATTAAATTTGGCATATTTTAAGTAGATAAGTAACTTGTAAGACAATCGTACCTGCTAAATCTTTCAACAAAAGATTATATGAAGAATCTTCTAATATGCCTGCAACCCACACTGTAATCTAAAAATAAATACATATTATGTTACATGTAAAGGCGTAGTACAACCGAAATGATATTAAGTGTAGCTTGGCCTTATTTCATAGCCGGCCAGAAACTATTGCAGTCAATTGACAATTTTAACTATTGTGAAAACCTAACAGTTACGAATACAGCTTTGGCCATAATTTTGCATGCGCAAAAACAAACTTTTATTGCTATCATTTTCATCAGTTCCATAATTTTTACATAGGTACCTATACTAAATATCCTTATAAACCTTTTTTTATAGACTAAGGGGGCAAATGAGCAGTTGAGCCATTTTCTTGACTGCCGACGCACACAGACATCCGCTTAGACGTTATACAGATGCGTTGGCCCCCTTTCTCCTCCTCCCTTAATAGCACTACTAATACTTGCACACCGCATGAAACGCGACAGCGCAGCTGTCACTTTATGCCGATTTCGTGTAAACGAGAGGT
>LUGF01044657.1:181123-192566 GCA_001625245.1 Calycopis cecrops
TTCTCTATATAGTTTGTGTATCAGTTGTTGTTTCTTATAGAAGTAGGAAGTCAATCATATCTAGAATTCGAATTGTATTTAATATACGTAATTTAAATGAACGTATTGTAAATCGTAAAACAAAGACAGTCAATTACCATTAATTTTTTTTTGCAAATTTTATAGATCAATGAATTAAATTAATTAAATTGAAGCTCAGTTTGCTTAGAAATAGTTCCAGTAAATTATAAGAGAATAAGAGTCTCGTTACGTTACGAAAACAAAGAACATTAACGATGTGGTCACATTTGGAACGAGGTAGTTCTCCAGTAGATTGGTGTGAATCAAACTATTCTATTTCACCAATGATTGCAGAATTTGTAAACACAGTAAGTACTTATAATTAAAAAATAAAATTGCAACGGTGTTTGGTAGGTATAGTAAATATAAACTATGAATGTAAACAATGTTTTTCAATTTTAGGTAAGCAATATATTATTTTTCTTGTTTCCTCCGGTACTGATACATTTATTCCAAGGATATTCACGATTGTTTAACCCAGCTATAAATATTCTATGGGTGCTGTTGATGGTGGTCGGCCTTAGCTCTGCCTATTTTCATGCCACATTGAGCTTAGTCGGTGAGTTGCATGTCTTACTATATATTTGAATATGTTGAACCACTAAGGGGCAGTTTTGCAGGTTACTGTTAAGTGTCTAGTATTTATATATAAACACTTACTTAACTTGTAGGCAAGTTCCTAAAAGGAGAACCAAGACAATAATACAAGTAACCTGTGAAACTTGTCTAAAATCTAAATATAAATTGTAATAAATAAAAATAGCATTTCTTATAAGAATAGCATTAATATTAAGCAGTGGTGTAACTTCAGGCAACTTCAGCCGGTAGGGGCCCCCGCTCAGGAGATTCCCAACTAAAAAATGCATCTTTATGTTCAAAATTCATTGAATGGGCCCCATCCGATGAATTTGCCACAGGCCTTAAGTGGTATAGTTACGCCACTGCTATTATGAATACTTATAATAATATGCTTGCCTTGTTTATGCATCTATAGTCTGGCTATGCACTAGTATATTTTAGTACTGTACTTAAATCTGCTACTAAAAACATCAAAAGGCTGTGCATATAGACAGACATTGTAGCATATTTTTTATGTCAATAACAAAAGAATCAAATTTTTGTATAATTTTATATTTTTCAAAAATATCCAAGTACTTTTTATATGAAAAAATGAAACATGGAAAAATTTAAATAAATAAAAATAAACAAAATATTGGTTTGTAATATTACATTACATAACATGCTCTGTTTTGTGATTAGATGATCTAATGAATAAGTTCATCAGTTCAATAAGTTCATGAAATAAAAATGTGAAGAAAATGGGAGATAAAGATGAAAATGAAGCATCATGTTTGTCACTAAAATAGGCTTTTTTTATGAAACTAATAACCAACATCTCAATTGAGTTTACACATTACTTTAGATAGGGACTGCTTAATAGAGGATGATGAAGTTATATGACACAATTCACAAAAGGATTGCATTATGGTATTATAAATATTATTAAATGATGATTGATGATGATAAGCATAATATTTATCTCCATCACTTCAGTTTAATAACATATTTTCAGTTCAGTTAGAAATAAATATGTCCAAATCTGTTACCTGGAAAGAAATTGTGTTGGATAATATTATATAAAAATTAAAATATTATGACTCTGAAGAGTGTTTGCTTAGTTGAATATGCTATTATTCGGAACTGATCTTCCAATTTGAAAAAGCTTTCACTACTACTAGTATATTAATTATCAATAAAGACTATAGAGGATAGGCTATTTATTAGTATTATAATAACTTATAAAAGTCAAGTAAATATTGGCTTATTATCCATATTATTCCAGGTCAACTGCTGGACGAGTTAGCAATCTTATGGGTCTTCATGGCTGCATTTGCAATATTTTTGCCCAAGAGATATTTTCCAAAGTCTTTTGGAGGGAACAGGTAATATTGATTTAGTGATAATTTTTCAACTTTTGATTAGTAGTACAATTTAGTAAGTGACTAACACTCTACCCTTTTCTGTGATATTCACATAGGTATGTTATTTATGTATATTATATGTATACATACACATACATACAGCTTTTTATAACTCTCAATAAGTTAATACTTAGCTGTCTTGATATATATGCGGTTTTAGTAGTCTATGATATTATATCAGTATATTATTGGCATCGACAGATGCGCTGCCCTCCTTTCTCCTCCCACCTCCATGGGCCACCGGCTAGTTAAACACCGCACGAAACGCTAAAGCACAGCTGTCACTTTACGTCGGTCTCGTGTGAGCGAGAGGTACTTCCCCGGTCGTGCCGGCCCATTTCGGTTGTATACAAGCATGCAGTGTAGCACTACCTCTTACAGAACGTACGTACCTCTCGCTTACAAATGTCGGCTTTATGTGATAGCTATGCTGTCGCGCATTCTGAGGCTGGTAAGGGAGCGTTCAAGTATTACGTACGATTGACGGCTCGCCGTAAGCGTGTTGATGGCGGTTCCGTTGCCTGTTCCGAGGCGAGGCGATTACGTTACGTTTCCCATTAGTGTGCGTTGCAGTATGCAGTTTCATACAAATAATACTGCACGGCTCAAGGTGATATGGTTACGATCCCTTTCCGAGTTGATTTGTGTGCGGTGACCTTCATTTGGCTAGAAAAGTTCGAGCAACACGGAAATGTTCGTTTAAAACTCGTCTGTTACACTAATCATGGTCAATCGCAGTATTTTATCCTCGAAAATAACAACAACAGGCCTGAAGTAGACTGCAGGTCTGTTTCATGTATGTAAGAAGCCGAACCTTTATATTATTTTAATAAAAAAACAGTGATAACTTCCTGCGTAAATTACACAAAAACAACGAAATACTACCTGGAAGTTTAAATTTCCTCTAATTTGGCATTGCTGTTTTTGAGTAAAAAAGAAAAAAAAACAACAATAAACAGACAGAAAAAAGAAACAAAATTTTTAAATTCGAAATTTTATTCGTTAATAATAGTTAAGTATATTTTTTTTTAATGTTTCGTCCTCACTCACCCACTATCTCCCGCGACCGAACGGGGACGCACCGTCAGATGCGTTGAAGGTGGCCGCAGCAGGAGAGGAGATGCGGTATGTCGTTGCCGTCCTCCCTGTCCTCTGCGGCCGTTTGATGGTATTAGCTAGGGTTGCCATCTCAAAAATCTGTCAACCAGGACAAGGCACGTAAGAACCCCGGATTTCGGAGCTTCCTACCCGGACGTTAGAAAATAGTATTTTTCATAAGATACTCAGAAGAATAAAATATAGTTTTTATGGTCATAAATCATGTATTATTTATTTTAATGCTATTTTAAACTAAATAACGGACTTAAAAAAAATACTTCAAGTAACCATAAACATTTCTTCCAATACTTGAAATTTTTAGTCTTAGTTTTTTTAATCAAATCAATCATTCAAAAATCAAATCAATCAAATCAAAATCCGGACTACGAATAAAACCCCGCCCGGACGCTCCCCGGACGCCCTCTAAACTAGGACAAATCCGGGGAAACCCGGACGGATGGCAACCCTAGTATTAGCAGATGGCGGCGAGGATCGGGGCTAACGGCGTGGCGTGCTCCGTTGGTGCATTGGGGCCAGGGGCAGGGTGTGAACTTGACCCCATTGCACAGTTCCAACGTTGGAATAGGGACTGTTCAAAGGCAGCCGGACAGTCCCCAAGGAGGAGAAGTCAGGGCTTTTCACCGAGCCCAGCCTGTCGCTGGAGGGGCCCTGTTGCTTGTAGATCCGGGGCCCTCCAATTACAGCGGCTGAAGGCAGGGGTTTAGTCGGTAGGGGCAACCCTGTTGTCGAGCCCGACACTGTAGCCGGTGAGTCACCCGTGCTCCTGGGTGGCGTACGTAAAGGCATTTCCCCTGAGATTCCAAAAAAAAAAAACGATCATGAGAACATACCTCTTCTTCACTCATTTATTTAGTGTATAGGTATCTACATATCTAATTGTTGCTACGAGTTATTTTCTGGATATACTTTTCAATACGTATGAAATGAGCAACGCAGAGCAATTCTCCGGTGTCAGCCAGCATTATAATTTCACATATTGAATTCCGATTGCGCCACACACGGCAATCTGATTGGAGACCGTAAAATGTAGAAATATTAACTTTATAGCTTTATTTCGTAAGGCAAGTGACGTAAGCCAGCACTTGTTTTGCCGCAGCGCATTAGTTTGTGTTAATTTTAGTGCAAATTACTCTTGACGGTCTCGTTAACGTTACTTGATAATTTTTAATTAGCTCTTCACCTGGGTCGTGTTTTTATAGTTTAAACAAGTGCAACAACAAGCGAGCAAAAGGCTCTTGATAACTAACGACGTAAATATATGATTGGTATTGAGATGCAATGCCCTCCTTTCCTCTGTGTAATTGGTATTGAGATGCATTGCCCTCCTTTCCTGTGTATAATTGATATTGAGATGCATTGCCCTCCTTTCCTCTGTATAATTGCCATTGAGATGCATTGCCCTCCTTTCCTCTGTATAATTGGTATTGAGATGAATTGCCCTCCTTTTCTCTGTATAATTGGTATTGAGGTGCATTGCCCTTCTTTGCTCCTATTTGTCTGTAGGCCATCAAAAACTCACCAATTACTCGAAATGCGACAATATTTGTCTCTACAAGGCAGAATTGTGTGAGAGAGAGGTACTTACCCAATAGTGCTGGTCCAATTCGGCAATACAGAATCGCCCTAACTCTAGCATTCTAGGGCAATCGGATCCTTGGATGGTAAATGACGTAACACCAGATGATCTGAGAACACCAATACGTTGTCCACTGCATACTCCCGTTGAGCAACCTGGACTAACAAACCACACGATAGCTTGGTAATGTTAGTCACTTTAGATGGCGCGATTGTGCAACGCGGCAAACACATACTACCGTCTAATATCGACACCCACAGGAATTAATGCCAAGACTTGGACGTGTAGGTTGCAAGTCCAGGTAATAAAGAACCTCAATCTACCTTCCTAGCGTGGTCTCTTCTGACACGGTGCGGGGTGATCCCTGTTTTTTTATTAAGAGGTGATTGGTGTGCTAAGTGTTCCGGCACATCGAAACCTAGACACAAGAGAAGATTTCACGACTAGATTCCAATTGCTGGTGGATGAAGAGACGGTTGGAGGCTTTTTGGGTGTTTTGTGTCATTTTAGGCACTGCGAGTCCATCATTACCCTCGAACTCCTCGCTAAGACAGTTAGCATATTTATTTAATTTTAAGTTTAAGAATTTTTTTACTTTGTAAGGTAGTGCTACACTGCATGCTTGCATGCAGCCGAATTGGGCCGGCACTACCGGGGAGGTACCTCTCGCTTATACGAGATCAGCGTAAAGTGACAACTGTGCTTACGCGTTTCGTACGGTGTGTAAATAGCCGGTTGCCCACGAAGGTGGGAAGAGAAAGAGGGGCAGCGAACCTGTATGTCCTCTGTGCGGATGTCTATGGGCATCATAAAATGGCTCCCCTTTTTTGCCCCCTATACCATAAAAAAACGATATTACTTAGTAGTCTCCCTATAGTATCTTTCTAAAATGCGATTGATATTTATTTATCTACTAGCTTCCGCCCGCGGCTTCGCCCGCATGGATTTCGGACTTCAAAAATGAAGTGTTTTTACAAATAAACCTTCCTCTTGAATCACCCTATCTATTAAAAATTCCATCAAAATCTGTTGCATTGTTTTAAATATCTAGGCATAGAGACACACAGACGGCGGAAAACGATTTTGTTTTATACTAAGTAGTGATAATAAAATTTATAACCATAATTATATTAGGCAGTGGAAAGTGTTCTAAATGTTGACCAAGCTTAGTATTTATACACCACAAAAAGTTTCATGCGAATCCGTCCAGTAATTTCGGAGATAGCCTGGACAAACAGACAAACAGATAGGCAAAAAAAAATAAAAAAAAATAATAATTTGAGCCGTTTAGAAGTTGACATTCCGACAACAGCGCTACCTACCGGTACCGAGGCAGCGCCACCTGCCGGATGAAATTGTATTTTTTTACCATCCAGGTAACCATCGAAATATCCATATTAAATTTCAACCCAATCGGTCAAGCTGTTTAGTAGTTGACATACCGACAGCAGCGCCACCTACCGACTACAATTTTATTTTTGCCATCCAGGTAACCATCGAAATACCCATATAAAATTTCAACCTAATCAGTTGAGCCGTTTAGAAGTTGGAATTCCGACAGCAGCGCCACCTACCGGATCCAATTGTATTTTTTTACCATCCAGGTAACATTCGAAATACCTATATAAAATTTCAACCTAATCGGTTGAGCCGTTTAGAAGTTGACATTACGACAACAGCGCCCCCTACCGGATCCAATTGTATTTTTTTACCATCCAGGTAACCATCGAAATATCCATATAAAATTTCAACCCAATCGGTCAAAAATCAAAACCCAAAATATTTTTTTTCAGTAGTTGTAACGTGAGGGAGTAACAAATAAATTAAAGTCAACATCCCATAGCATCCCACAGGAACATTTTGTTGGGATAAAAATATCCCATATATTAATACAGGTACCCTTCTAACCATATTATGTCAAATTTCATGATCATCTGATAAATAGTTTGAGCGTGAAGGAGTAACAAATACATTTAAGTCATCATCTCATAGCATCCCACAGGAACATTTTTTCGGGATAAAAACTATCCTATGTGTTAATCCAAGTTACCCTCTATGTGTGTGCAAAATTTCATGAAAATCGGTTCAGCAGTTTTGACGTGAAGAAGTAACAAACAAACAAACAAACAAACAAACAAACAAACAAACAAACAAACAGACAAACTTTCACATTTATAGTATTAATAATAAGAATAAGAATAAGATTAGCTCTATTTCTCTCCATTAGCTGAAATTGAGCCAAATTGTATCAAGTTTATGTGTCCGGTTTAAAATATGGAGGTCGGGCCTTTGTGCCTTAATACGACTTGATGACACCGATCTTGAACTGATGTAGATAACATCTAGATATGATGCTCTACATTGGATTAGGCTTATCTATGTTTGAGTGTGTTGTAAATTTATGATTACAACTTATTGTTCTTAACCTTGAATACAGACCGAACACATAATACGTCTTAGTATATACTGGGTTCTTTGTAAGGGTATACTTTCTTCAACAAAGACCACTTTCATCACTTGTCTGTCTATAATCACTATTCATCATCATCATCATCAGCCTATTGCAGTCCATCGTTGGACATCACTAATATAATTGCGTTACTCCAACAACTTGTTTTATGTCGGTATTTCATTTTCGTTGTGGTCTTAGTATTTTCCTTTGCCCTTCCTGTCATTAAGGGCCGATTTTTCAATCCTCAGATAAAAGATAACCCTGGGAATAAGCTATCTCTGTTTCATTTTTTATTTCGTGTTTAAGTGCGATGGGTATAATTTATTCCTAGGGTTAATTTCTATCTGACGATTGAAAAACCGGCCCTTAGTGTATGAATGTTATTTAGTGCTTCTCAAAGGTGCAAAGAACCTTTGAAAAACTTTAAAGTAGATTTATTATTTATCGTTTCTCATAGGACACAAATCTTCAAGATCTACGAGTACTGGCTCATAAAGCTAATAGGGAATATGCGTATGATTCAAATGATGATAATTTTTTTTATGTGTAAAGTCTTTTCCTGTAGATGTGCGTACGTATTAATATTTTTTTGTATAATTTTGTTTTCAATCAGGAAATAATTATTGAAAAGTGCAAAAATTGTGCGGGAAGATTGAATTAGGTGAAACGAAATGACGATCGTTTAAAAAACTGTTATCGGTCTACTAATTTGAAACATTTTTTTTGAACTTAATATTGTTTGTTCAGCGCTGGTATTTTTTTTACATTAATGTAATTATGTAAATTATCATTTAAAAATATAAAAAAAATACATGCATATTCCCTATTATGTGTTCACTATAAAATCTGAATGGTACTTCCTTACTCGTGCTTGGTGAAATTGCGTCACTTTGTTATAATTGAAGATTTATGACAAATTCGTTATTTTGTTTGGTTTCTCTTTGTTTCATATACATACTTACTTAGGTATAAGTTATACTTACCTACTCTGAGAAATATAGGTACGTATTATACTATTCTTCCACACAAAAACTACTGAAAGGATGAACAGGGACAAAGAATCTAAAACTTCGGGCTTGAAAAACTAAATGTTTATGTAAAATCCGTTAATTATTTTATTGTAATGACTAATGAGTAACATTCGTGTATAATTAAAACAGCAATAAATACCTGAATATATTGTGTTGTTTTTAATGTTTTGGCAAAGCATCGAATTCCGACATTATGTATATAAACTCAAAACGGGGGTAATTGTTGTTATCGCGCGTTCGTAGAATATGTATTTTAGGTCAATGATGTATTATTTACATTAAGGGCCGTTCTCACGGGTGATGGAATTGTTAAACATTAGTTGTGTTAAACATAATTGTCACATATTATATTAAAACATATAACACTAGCTGCGCCCCGCGTTTTCACACGCGTAAATTTCGATCCCGTGGTAAATCATCCCATGGCATCCCATAGGAACATTATTCGAGATAATCCAAGTTGTAACAAGAATCCAAGTTACTCTCTATGTGTGTGCCAAATTTCATGAAAATCAGTTCAGCAGTTTTTGCGTGAAGGAGAAACAAACAAACAAACATACAAACTTTCGCATTTATAATATTAATAGAATAGGTAGATACTAGAGTTATAGCCTATGTGTAGCTGCCTCCTGGCCTAGTTGTAGGCACATACATAACCGTAAACATGAGGTCTCGTGTTCAAACCCCGTGTCGGATCAAACAATAGTTATTATTCGGATCTCAATTTGTAACAACAGTCTTCAGTAACCCCGTGCCTCGAAGAGCTCGTTAAAGGTCACCGCACACATATCAACTCGGAAAGGGGTCGTCTCGAACTGTTCAGTTTTCTTTGTATGAAACTCCATACTGCAACGCACACTAATGGGAAACGTAACGTAATCGCCTTGTCTTGGTACAGGCAACCGTAACGCTTTCGGCGAGCCATCAACCAGGCGTCCGCACGCTTACGGCTCGCCTAGGCGTAGCCGATACGGTTACTTTACATTCATACGTAACATAAGCGTATCGGCACCACCTGGTTGACAGCTAGCCGAAAGGCGATACGGTTACGTTCCCTTTCCGAGTTGAAATGACCATAAGCCGTAGGCACTGCGCCTCAGGTCGTGTTGTTTTCTCAACGGATTAGAAGAATGAATAGAGTGTACATATTATGTCTGCACAAAAACTTGTGCTCAGATGGTTCGTCTCTGTAGAGAGGCCGATGTAGCCGAAATTCATAGCCTATGCATATGTTCCGCCTAGCGCTGGACTAAGCTCTGGTGGGGCCCAGGGCTTAAGAGACCTTGGGGATGAGAAGAGGGCCTTTTTATAGGTACAAAAATGATCTTAAGACCCTTTAGCCTCACAGGGCCGGGGCTACTGCCCCCCTTAGCCTCTATTTGGACCTGGCGCTGGTTCCGCCGATTGATAAGCGGACGGGGGCCTAACGGCTCATTTGACATCCTATGTTTATACCTATGTATCTGATTTTCTATCAACTGTGTGCTTCGTGTGCGTTTAAATAGGTTATTATGCGATAAGAGTTGATTTAATATCTACTTCCTATGTTCTATAAGTAGGGCTCGTTTAGATAATTTATAATATAAATGTACCTAATAAAAACTATATCTGAAATACATTGATAGGTATTACTACTAGGTACCTACCACAAAATAAAATTTATTAATATTTAGAAAGTAACCAATTCCTAGTAGTGGTGTACCTAACTATGTCGTTCGGGGACTGTGGCGAATTCATCTTATGGGTCCTGGATCCTAGTATTCTCTATATTAGAATACAGGATGCTAAGAACTTGTTAGTGGCCGCTCCTCTTCTTTGCAGCTCAATTTTGCCGGCACCACCGGTATCTGCATATCGACGGCAGAAAGCGAAAACGTCGTAGTCCACAAAAACGAAATTGTTCACCAGAGCAGAAAAACTTTTACACCTTTACAAAAAAAATCATAACTTGCCGATTTATTAACCTACAGTTACAATATTTGGAGACAAGGCTTGTTATTTTTAGCGGAACATTCTGTGAACTCTCAAAGCGCTTTAAAATAGTTTTGTGCAAATATTTTGTTGACTACGACATTTTGAATATTTTTTACGGGCTGTTAAAACGTCGTGATTGCATTGATCACTTGTATGCGACCGGGTGATACACTATATTTTAAAGAAAGCGAAAATGTAGTGATCGACATTACTCAAACCAGAGTCGTCCAATAGTTTGCTGTTATTACCATGATTAATAAAATGTATACTCCTAGTTAAGCTGTAAACGAAAAGACTTACAGTGTTTGGGTATGATCGATTGTATTAAACGTAAAGTCGTTCAAATTTAGCAGAATTTTAGAATGTAATGTCAGTACAAATTATAAAACACAATTACTAGTTAAAATGTTTATTACTTAAAATCACAGTCATCATAGGAACAATATAGGTAAGCACGAGATCTAAAGTTAACTAGAATGTAATAATTAGGAAAAAGACCCGTAAACATCAAATTCCACGCTATTATTGTAACAAAAAATTTTGATTATTTTTTTACATTAGAGAATGTTCAAAAATTTTTGTGAAATAGTCTTATCATTATGGAGCTTTGTTTGACAACATCCATCTAATTTTATTTAATTTAATCTTATCATATTAATGGTTTACGTGGCTGTATGATTGAAAAATATAAAAGGAGTCGGAAGGGGCCTGTAACCGATCAAGTTGCTCACGATCGATCAAAGATGTTTGTCAAAAGTGTTTGACTCTATTGACAAACATGTTTTGTCGTTTAAGTCGTTCGAAGTTGTTTTTAATTTACTTGTGTAAATGGCCCTACCGTTTACACAAGTAAATTAAAAACAACTTCTATAACGTAGGTAATTAAAAATAAATACTTTATTAACGATTACACAATATGCTTGACAAAGTTTGCGCATTTGCAAAAATTATACTAAATCTCAACTTGATGAAATTTGTCTATAAACATTTCGATAAAAGTTTATAGATCTTTTTACATCAATAGAAAATACAAAAAATATAAAGAAATTTTAAACACGATTGATAATTTATTTTACGTAGATTGATTGGTTGTCAAAATGACGTTATACGTTGAAATGTTTCCTAACAAATGTATTATGTAAATGTGGTGAACTAAAGAATAAATTGTTTTAAGCTTTCACGATTTGTATTCATATTTGTATACTGTAAACGGGACTTAATCGCGTTTTTATAAAATCGAAGTATTTAC
>LUGF01044657.1:193202-204367 GCA_001625245.1 Calycopis cecrops
AACGCCATCTTTCGTGAAAGATTCTCGGCATTTCGTCGATATCATTAGAGGCATGAAGTTGGGTTCAGATGAGATTTTGGTAAGCTTTGATGTAGAATAATTTTTTACTAATATACCCATTCAGGAATGCCTCGAGGTGATCAGGAAGCGGCTCCAAGCCGAGGGCCTATCTGAGTCCTACATGGTTTTACTCCGAAATTGCGTTGAAGGAAACTACTTTCTGTACCGCGGACAATACTACCTCCAGGTGGATGGCGTTGCCATGGGTAGCCCTGTGGCACCGGTAATAGCCAACATCTGGATGGAGCACATTGAGACTATGATAGATCTGCAGCTGTGGAAGGTGAAGTTGTGGAAACGCTATGTCGATGATGTGTTTTGTATATTGAAGGGTGGGGGGCAGGAGGTAAAATAGTTTCTGGAGTATCTCAACTCACTACATCCTAACATAGGATTCACTTTCGAGCTGGAATCAGGAAGATGTTTGCCTTTTCTTGACGTGAAGGTGATCGTCAGAGAGAATGGATCCATAACGCGCACCGTATACAGGAAACCGATGCACACGGATAAGTATTTAAATACTTTATCTCACCACCATCCTCGACATTTACAATCCGTCGTGACTTCACTGTTCAACAGAGCACGGGACTTGTGTGACCCTGAGTTCATGGATGAGGAATTATCACATGTCCAGGAGGTACTGCAGCGGAATGGATACCGTGTGGGAGGATACCAACCACGGCGAAGAGTACAATATAAGCGTCCCGACGTCTCAAGACAACCCGCGTTCTTACCATACATAAGAGGAATAACAGATAAAGTTGGTACAGTGCTAAACCGTTTATCCATCAAAACCGTTTTCATGCCTCCGTCTAAGATCTCGGGATTTGTAAGAACGGCTAAAGATGTTATACCGTATCAAACACCTGGTGTTTACAAGGTTGACTGCAGTTGTGGTAGTTCCTATATCGGCCAAACTAAACGCACGATAGCTGAGAGAATTAAGGAGCACATAGCTGCAGTTAAGAATCGCCAGGTGAACAAATCAGTGATAGCGGAGCATCTATTGGAGTCGGGACCGAACCACTGGATCGAACTTCACAGCCCGAAAAACCTCTCCACTGAACGCCATTATTATAATAGGGTGGTACGTGAAGCGGTTGAAATTAAAAAATATAAAAATTTTAACCGGGAGGATGGATATAAGTTGTCGGCTTCGTGGAATCCGGTCATCGGGAAATGTAGGCGTCGGGATGTACCTTCGTTCAAAACATCGGATGTTGCGAGTGTTGTGTCCCCTGACTTTAATGGTTTTAACAATGAAAATAATGACGATCAACCGCGGGTAGTTCGAAAAACTCGCGCGGCTTTGAGACAAGGACACCACGGAGCATCAGTCTACTCGTGACCACGGCCGTTGCATTGCGGCCGAAACGTCGAGAGTCGAGGTAAATACTTCGATTTTATAAAAACGCGATTAAGTCCCGTTTACAGTATACAAACTAAAGAATACGTTATTTAGAAACCCATTAAATAGTATTAATAAACTCTGCAACTCATAACACAATCCGCTGAAATGGCGTAAATGAGTTTGGCATAAAATCACGGGCAGCGAAAACGCTGTAGTCCGCACTAGAGATGGGCGCGATATAAAATCACGAGCAGCGAAAATGATGTAATCCGCATTGGAGTCGAATTTATAGACGTCGTCATGAACATACATCGTTATTTAGGGAAAATGAATTGTTGTTAACAACATGTCCTAAAAAAATACCGTTTTTTCTGTAACTTACAGCAATTTTTGATTTCCGACTTTTCATGTGAGCCTATATTTTTTGATTTAAATTTTATTTATTATTTAACGTAGAATTACGAGACCGAGACCATTCGACGTAGTTTTTTTTTTTAAATCGAACCATGTAATAAAATTTTTTTTGTAAACTTGTGGACCACGACGTTTTCGCTTTCCGCCGTCGATATGTAGGTTTGGTATTTTTAAAAGGTTATTGATATAATATTAACATTTCAAACTCTTAATTTTTATTACTGAGCTATCAAAAGTGATTGGATACAACACAGTAGAAGTATAATCTATATTATAACTCAAAGGTGACAGTCATCCATCAACGCACAGCCCAAACCAATGGACGGAGCGGGCTGAAATTTGGCAGGCAGGTAGATGTTATGACGTAGGCATTCGATAAGATTATAAGGATATAAAATATAAACATAAGATAAGGATTTTTAGAAATTCAACCCCTAAGGGGGTGAAATAGGGTGTTGAAGTTTATATGGATTTCTTAGAAATTAATCGCGGGTGAAACCGTGGGGCACAGCTAGTATAATATAGAGAATATAAAAATGCGTTTATCTACGTGATTGTAGCTTTCGATCGTTCGGTATCTATTAATTGTAAGATAATATTAATTATTACATTTAGTCGCCTATCTATATACCTATTCTAACCAAGTGAATCTATATTTAGGATTACACAATTCATATCAACGTGTTCCTGAATATCCGATTTTATTGGTTATGTATATATTTTTTTGAAACCTAACGAGTAAGAACCTATGTACTTATGTAGGAATCTGAGTCAATATTTATATAGGTATTTCCATTTTTTTATCGGGCTTTGGCCCACCACTCGTTCCCACCGCTGCTACTCCTATGTCGCCAGGATCGACAGCGGCAACCACACTTGACCCTTTGATATCATTGCAGGGTGCCCGAGGGAAAAGCCAAATCTGTCTTGGGACCCGCAACGAATTTATATCTCCATTAGTAATAATAAATATCTCCATTAGCCAAAAGATTGGTAGATAGATAAAGACGACCGATAGTCATCACGGCGATTTTGCGAAAACTAAATGGAAAATAACAAATGAGTTACCTACCTATTATTGGTGCATAGAAGATTAAAATATTAACTAATTTATAAACATTACGATTCACTGAACCTACCTAAGAGCTAGAAAATATCCTAATCTACCGACCCTTATAAAAGTTTTAGTTCATGGCAATCCATGCCACCTATAGTTAGGCCAGATTCTAATATTCTGTACCAAAAAAGCAAGTTTCTATTAGACACTTTAACCGAACGAAATGATAAGAGATAAGATAACACATGCCTACATAAAACTAAAATGTGTTGTTATTGTTATTCTTTCATACAAAAATTACGAAATGGATTTGTTTGAAATTTGGCACATATATAAATTATTATCTAAAATATTTTTTATCTACAAAAATGATTAGAAGTAACCTTTGAATAGATTTTTACACAGGTATCTGTCGTATCTATCGCGATAGTATAGAGAAAGACAGTACAGGCACAGATTAATAATGGTAAAGGCAAGTTTTACAGATTACTAAAGAGTAGTTTCTTTATTATCTATCGGCTATTGGACACTTAACTCTTAACCACCACATAGATGTTTCCTATTGATGTCTTCTAACCGGAACCTGTAAAAGGGAGTATGATAAAATAGATGAACGTAATTAATTGAAATTATTTGTGTTATTCCAGGAGGGTGCTGGCGTTTTGCTCCGCGGTCACGTCCATCGTGTGCACCGGGTTGCTGGTGATGCACCCTAAGGCGAACGCCTTCGCGCTGATGACGCTGGCGGTGCCCGCCATGTGCTTCCTGTTCAAGGAGCTAAACAGGTCCTTATTTCTCATCCCACCACGTCCGGGATCATCGTGACAATCATCATGCTGATGATAATGAATACTGATTATGTGTTGTTTAGTTCTGGTCAGTTAAATGGTATCGGACGATTCAAATTGGCATTCCAGTTTCAATTCTTCCACAGATGCCGGCAAAATGAACAAAATCAACATTACCAATATACTAACTGTTTTTAATACAAATTTAAATTTTTCTTGCTTTAAATAACAATTTAAAGAAGGAATACCTAAAACCTACTTGATTTTATAGATAGAACAGTTTCGCCGGTTCTTCTCAGGACAGGGCTAGGGTTGAACCGGTGGTAGATGAAATTTTTGACGTTCAAAAAGCAATTTTTAAAATTCTATTTTGAATAAAAAAATATATCTTTTGAAGCCCCGTTATACAAGCTCCTTTAGGCTTTAGCTAGTTTTGGGCTTAACATATTTATATACATTAATTATTTAAACCAAAGAAAAACTTTTTTTTCAGAGTAAAATGTGCTCGAGTGTACCGACTGGGTTTACGGTGCGCCGCGGTTTGCTTCCTGGCCATGTTCTGCTGGATCATCGATCGCATGTTCTGCGACGCATGGCTTTCGATCAACTTCCCCTACATGCATGGCGTATGGCATGTCCTTATATTCATCGCCAGCTACACTGCGCTCGTTCTTTTCGCATATTTCAATGTATCCGAAGAGAGGCCCGAGCAAATACCGCAGCTAAAGTACTGGCCACGAAACGATTTCGAGCTGGGTGTACCTTATATAGAGCTAAAACATCCATATAAGAAAGACGATAATTTGACAATTTAAGGGTAGATTTATTTTTTGTTCTTCGTGTGATTTTTTAAAAGACAGACAAAGACTTATATGGTTGCTTTTTTTGTAAACAATGCTAACAGATTTGAGGTTTGCGTTAAGCGAAGACGTAGAATGCTACGTCAATGTTGCCACATATTTTTTTTTAACTGTACTGTAACTCGTCAAAACTTTGTTTTGCCAATACATTTTTGACTTAAGTTTGTGGCAGTCGTAACTAAGTTTTAACGTTTCTAGGTGCATAATTTTCTCTTATCTGTTAGCAAATATTGTACAACTGTTATATGTAATTGAGCAGGGCTTTTTGACGGTTACGGGAGGGCACGTAGAAATTTTCGAAAGGGCTTCCCACTTTATGTGTTTGTGTACCAAGGATATAGACTTCCACCTTCGAGAATTAGCGTGTCCCAAACCAAATAAAAGACCTGATTGTATGTATATAAATTGTATATCAGATAGAAATAATAATTAGAGAATCTAGTGCCAATCTGTGATGTATTTTGCATAATTGTAATGAAATTTGTGTGCAATGACGTAAGTATTATAATTATAGGCTAAGGGAATTCAAAACAAATCAATAGCGATAAGTTTCCGTACAAATATAAATACCTAATAGTATTTTTTGTATATTTTGTTTTATAGAGATATAATATATTTAAAATCATATTTAAAAAGACGTCATGTAAAAAGTGACAATATCTTATCCTTTTTTTTGTAGGGGTAATATACCTACTTAAAATAAAGTACCAAAGTGAATATCGTCAGATGTAATTTACAGAAAAATATGTACCTAAGGTTCCATATAAGGAAATAAGTCAGATTATTTTTTCATACAAATATTTAAATTAAACTATATCCATAGCATAGTTATATATAGTTTTTCAGTATAAGACAACTCGTGTGTAGAATTTTGCCACAAATAAAAGGGAGTTTTTAATGTTTCTATCATCTATGGCAATAAAAATAGTTTGATTATTTATTATTAACTGAATACCAAATAAAATATTGTCAACTTTAATGTATGGCTGCTAAAGTTGAAGGCTTTTCGAACTTAATTTTATTTACACTTGTAAATATATGTGATTTTGACATAAATACTGATATACTGGAATATTCATATTAAATTTCAAGACATAAGGTTGAAATCTGTTTTATTGAGCACAGCAAACAGAAAAGACTACAATTTGACAACTTACTATTTTTTAGAACAAGACAGCACTTAGATACTAGTCATTCTTTACTTGCAAGCCAGACTGTGTTAAAAATCAATCACTGAGATAATTTTTAATATGTAGTAGGGTGAAATACTTATTCGTCGATTATTATTCATCATAAAGTTATACATTCAAATTTTTACCCATATTATGTATTTAATGATATACTTATATTACGTTCCTTATTTATTAAACCAAAAATAAAATATTTTTTACATATATTATTATCGTTATGAATTGGCTAAAAGCTTCGATCCGCCGTCTCAATTATACAAGTAATGGTCACCACACACTTATCAACTCGGAAAGGGATCGGCACCGTATCGCCTTCGCTTTTCGGGGCGAGGCGATTACATTACGTTTCCCATTAGTGTGCTTTGCTGTATGAAGTTACATACAAAGAATACTGACCGGCTCGAGGTGATACGGTTACGATCCCTTTCCGAGTTGATAAGTGTGCGGCGACCATAAAAAGAACTATTTTATTGTATTATCTGTTGTGTTTCTTAAATGTTCTGCTTAAATGTAAGGATTTTTTTAAACATTTTAATTTTTGTATTTTCTTACACTTGTGAACATTTTGGACCTTTACCACATACCTGTATCCTTACCTACTTTCAGCTATGGGATGTTTACAGCTGAACTTAGGCCTCCCCCGTAGACTGCCAAAGCAACCGATTGGATACATACCTACGTACGGTTTTAGTAAGAGGTAGTGCCCGCTACATGCATGCATGCAGCCGAACTGGCCAGATCTCACACTTTACACAATAACGGCGGAAAGTGACAACTGTGCTGTCGCGTTTCGTGCAGTGTGTAAGTAGCCGGTGGTCCATTGTGGGCGGGAGGATGGAGGAGGAAGGGAGAAGGAGGCAACGCATCTGTGTAACCTCTATACGGATGTTTATGGGCTTCAGTAGTCAAGAAAATAGCTCCGACTGCTAGTTCGCCCGCTTATACGCTTATCTATAAAAAATAATAATGTATAATATTTTTATAATAATCATGTATTGTTTCGTCTCGAAAAGAAAATCGTTTTAATAAATTCTTTATTGTCATAAAACAATTGTTTTAATATACCTTAAATTAAGCTTTACAGACAGGTACTGTATTAATACACTTACAAAAATATAAAATTCGGAATGATGTCAAATGATTATAGGCAAATTCATTCAGATCATAATATATATCAGTCAGTATTGTCTATGGTTCCGTCAGTCCGAGTCAGAAGATACATTTTGATGGTTGGTGTGTATTGATGATGAGTTAAACTTTTTCCTAGGATATGTAGTCCCTCCGCGGTATACAACGTGATTCTTTTCAGTCTCCAATATTTTTACCTCGTGTAGTAAATTCGGTTTTTCCATAACTTTTTGGAGTTGGTCCCATATAAATATAGCCAGGTTTTCCGTTGTGCTTACCTGAAATATATCTAGATTATTGAATTTATCTTATACCAGCTATACTCTACGGCTCTTGCTATGCCTCCAACAGCTAGTTCAGTAAGAACGGCAATATGTGAAATTAATTAGAATGAAATTGGCGCCATCTGTTGAAAATTGGTCGTACACAAATGGATTACCTATATAAAAATTATAATAAGAAATCTAATTGAAAAAAACAGCAAACAAATTGTTAAATTTCATTCTCATTTATCAAATGGTTTATATAGTATAATCTCATATGACTCAAAGGATAATGGGTGCGTGCAGGCAATCTATCTGGACACTGTCAACCACGGAAATCAATGTCTTACACATATTATTCTGGAATATTGCCTGCTCTCTAGTCGATAGCATTAAATTGCTGATGTATAACAAAACACATTGCTATAACATACATTAGTGAGATTTATATCTAGCAATTATAAAAAAAGAAATAACTACCACAGATTTAAAGTAAGGTACATCTTGGTCCAAATTCTTATGGTCTAGAGGTTTTGCAATAGCCAGTTGCATATATTGCTTCAAGTCTGAAATATTCATGACCATCCCCGTATGTCTGTCTACTGGTCCCTTGACTGTAACCAACACTGCAACAGAGACAAATAGTATCTACTTATTATAATAATTATCTTAATAGTAGCCGGGTAAAAAATTAAAAATTATTCTGGTAACATATTTTATTTTAATATTCTTCTTCTTCTTCTTCTTCTTCAGCCGGAAGACGTCCACTGCTGGACATAGAATATTATCAAGTATTAATTTTAATTAGAAAATATTTATAAACTACAATTTATCTTAATTGTATAAATAAATAAAAAATATAGTATAAACACATACAAATATACACACAACATTAAATTATAATACCGAGAATTTGTGAAAGTATAATTATACTTTGACACCTAAATAACTTGGTGAGCCTAGCGCCCTCTCTTCACAATGAGTGGTTTTGAAAATTAGTGGATCTAGCTTCAACTGGATCATATGCACTAAGTTACCTATTTGTATTGCTACAACGCACACACGAACACACAATGAATTGATAGAAAGTTGTAATATAATAAGTTAACTTTTTGTACTATGTTTTTCATTTTTTTACTTATACTTTTAATTGCCCTAATTTTATTTTCTTGTGTGCTATTTGTGATTAAATATAAAGTTTTTATCTATCTATCTTTTAAGAACACCAGCAAGCTCTCAGCTAGCATCTTTAACAACAACATTTGTTCTACGACATTTCATAATTCGCTATTTCTTTTTCATACAAAAATAAATATGAATTAAATTTTTCGTCCGAGCGATATAAGTGCATAGCGTACCTACGGAAGATAATGTTAACAAACCAGTCGCGCGTGCGGCCGGCCAACGCTAGGCGTGTCGCGGTTCTAAAAAAGGGACCCTTGAAAAAATTTTACACGTGAGCTGTGACACAATCTTGTAATAAATTAAAATTTTGAGTTTTAATAAAATCAATGGAGAGGGGATTCATCATAATATTTTTTATTTAGACGAACGACTCTGAATGTCTGCACGAGTTGTTATCATGGTATGTCCCATCTGGGTGGCGTACGCAAAGATATTCCCATGCGTTACCAAAAAAAATGTTTTAGCAGCCCGGTTCGGCTGCAATGCAGTAATCACAATTTTTATAACATAAATTTTGTATTATATTTGTTGCGTTAAAACTGAAATAGGACAAACGAGACCTAGGAGGTATCCCTTGACTACATTGTGATCGTTCTGGCCTAAAATTAAGAATATTTTTTGTTACGAGTCTAGAATCTAGGTGACCCTTTAAAAAGGTCTAAGTTGACAGTGCGATCGTGAATTCTTTGGCGGCGACCATGACCACATGCAGTAGTCACTGAACATATTAAGGTGATCAGGCTTGTTTCATTTGGATTTAGTTACGAGGCGTAAGAATAAAGCATTGCACCTTCAATATCATGAGTAAGTAATTGCGAAGGTCTTTTAATGTGCATTTATACGCCATTGTGCATTTGTCTCAGATCGTGATTTGCTATGCTAATAAAGCATTGTTCAATAACAATAGTTTGAACAATTAATATTAATTTTAATTCTGCATGAGGTTTATGATATTCCAAGACTAACAACGTGGCTGGCTGCTAGTCCAGGAAAAAAACAGTAGCGAAAAATTACTAATATGAGAAAATAGGATTATCATGAAAGAGATTTTAGTTGTTTTATCGCTGAGCATATGTGAAACTAGCAGTGCACAAACAGACACGGGAATTTTAGTTACTTCGCTCAGCTAACATTCAACCAGGGGCATTTACGAAAAATAACATAACAACCGTTTCTATCATCAATTGCTTTCATTAACTAATGCATCATAAACTGCCTTCTGTTCGGGATTCTTAATACGAATGTACCCCACATTGCTTTGAACTACTAACTCTAGTTGCATGAAATAAACTCTACTAAGGTGATTGACTTTCCCATTTCACTGTCAAATGGGTTCTTCGATTTATGATTTGGCACTGGCAACTTGACTAATAAAGAGTATGAGGTAGCAGCGGCGGCGTAAAAGGGGGACAGTCCGCCTCGGTTGCCAAGCACCTGGGGCTGGCAAACTCAACTCAATAGCTTATTAGCCAGCCACTGATGCATCTACACGGCAAGGATGACATAGGCAGATTAACAAGTGATTTCAGTCCCTGTCTCCACCTGCACCATTCCTTTTTTTAGACTGATTTGAGATTTGATTTGTTGTTTTATTTTGAGGGAGCTCGCTCAATAGAAAATCGCCCCAGGAGCAAACCAATGTTATGCTGCCACTGTTAGGTAGCATGAAAAGCCTGATTATGTACCTATATCTCATCTCAAAATCAGGATATCTTGAACAAGACTTACCTTTGTTGCAAAATGTCCCTGATTTTTATTATTTATCTTTGTGTTCAAGATATGCATGTATTATCCTCCTGAGAGATAATAATTTGAGTACTATGGTAAATGCCCACTGTACTTTTTAATGACAAATACCCATATTTTTAATTTTTATTTGTGTTATGTCTAATGTAAATGTCAAAGATAAACATACAATCGAACAAATTGTAATGATTAAAATTATTGTCACTTATAAGACAGTGGACGTTTATGCGACAAAATATGACATCTGGGCTTTAGTTTAAAATAATGATATATCATTTATAATGTACATTGGGTGTCATGAGGATATAATATTAAATCTTGTGTGCTCTATTTTGGATTTGCTACATCTGAAATAGATGCGCAGACAGAGTTTTGTAAACACTTTTTTAATGATGATCCTATTTATGACAAACACAAATTCTATAATTTTAGGGGTTTTTTTTGTTGTCAAAAAAATATATATTTACTAATTTAACTGACATCATCATATGGTCATACAATAATAATATGTTTTAACAACAACATTACAGACTTACTGTAACTCTAGTTGAGTTATAATCTCTCTTTCACTATAATCATGGCAATCTACTGGTAATTAAATATAAATGTATTGTATAAGATAAATGGTATATGGCCTGAGGAGGAGGATATATTTAATATTATGTAATATTCATCATCATCATTCATCATATCATAAATTTAAGATTTTTAATATAGAAATACATATAATACACAGATAAACATCCATGACCTCGGCGGGATTCGAACCTGCGACCCCTGGCACAACATGCTCCATTTATCCGTCCCCGATCCCTGTACCACTGCGCCAGCCTGGTCGTCAAATAAATATTTAGTTATGAAAAATATCATGAAATGAAATGTTTCTCACCAACATAATTATGTCCATGTCCATTAGGATTGTTACATTTGCCATATAACCTGGCATTCTCTTCATCACTTAAGAAAGGGCTGAAATCGTCATAGATATATTAACAAAAAATTGATTAGAATAAATTATAATATTAATTCGTGATAACCTTCCTTGCTGGCATTTAACTGAATGCTATAATTTAGAAATTAAGATTGATAATAATTAAGATAGATCATTTACAAAGAATACTTT
>LUGF01044657.1:207042-223953 GCA_001625245.1 Calycopis cecrops
TCGATTGACTTAGGAATATTGCTCAATACTTTTATAGGCGTAAGAATTAATGACTAGACCAAAAAAGCTTTAATTCGGCCTGTATTATTGTCCTGAGGATTGTATTTTAAACTTAAATACTAATAGGATTCAAAAGCATTTATAATACAGACAAATATATCTGTAGCTTTATAGTTATTCAGTAAATTATTATTTTATTGAAATAGAATAATTAATTTAAATGTCATACCGATGGAACTTGTTTAAATATAATAATATGGATATTATGGATGAACTT
The DNA here is from genome assembly GCA_001625245.1 of Calycopis cecrops. Classification (NCBI taxonomy): domain Eukaryota; kingdom Metazoa; phylum Arthropoda; class Insecta; order Lepidoptera; family Lycaenidae; genus Calycopis; species Calycopis cecrops. The sequence continues at coordinate 207,320 of LUGF01044657.1, forward strand.
TACTATTACGAATATCAACTGGACTTATAAAAAATATTTTCTTGCCATTAACCATGACATACATTATAAAGTTAAACTTGTTGTAAGTTCAAACATCAAAGTTGTACAATTTTTTGATTAGTAAATTGGACTTTGGATGATTTGATTTCAGAATCCTCCAAAGTTTAGTATTTTATTTAAAATGTTTTCACCGTGTGGCAGGCATTTGTTTCTATCAGCGCAGGTTCTCTATATTTTTATTCCTAATCATGATGTGTGTGATATGATGTGTAAAACAGGAATAATAAATTTTTAATAATTACAGTTACGTCGATTGCAAAGTACTTTGGTTATAGCTGAACATAACAATGAAGTTCTATCTCCAGTCACTCAAAACGCTATAGCTGCAGCTAAGAAAATTGGTGGTGAGCTTTCGGTACTGGTTGCCGGAACTAAATGTGGCCCAGTGAGTAAAGATTACATTTTCTACTTTAGACATTCAATAATCTAATATAATTATTTGGGCGGGGGTCGGCATGATTTTCTGAAGTATAGTCGCAAATTAGACGTTAAAGTCTTTTTTTTAATTTTTTATGGTATAGGGGGGCAAACGAGCAGTCGGAGCCATTTTCATGACTCCCGACGCTCATAGACATCCGTGTAGACACAGATGCGCTGCCTGCCTTTCTCCTCCCACCTCCATAAGCCACCGGATACTTACACACAGCACGAAATGCGACAACACAGCTGTCACTTCACGCCGGTCTCGTGCAAGCGAGAGGTACCTCCCCGGTCATTCAGGCCCAATTCGGCTGCATGCAAGCATGCATTGCGGCACTACCTCTTACAAAACTCTTACACTCATGTTATACATGATAAAGTCTGCAAAAGCATAAACTTTATTTATCATAAATAGTGTATCTAGTATGACTAATAAAAAATCTTGTGTATCTAATAATGATTCATATTTTAGGCGGCAGAATCTATTGCAAAGGCCAGTGGTGTATCGAAGGTATTGGTAGCAGAGAGTGACGCTTTTAAAGGATTCACAGCAGAATCACTGACACCTTTAATATTGGCCAGTCAGAAGCAATTTAACTTTACTCACATCTTGGCTCCAGCTACTGCTTTCGGAAAGGCAATATTACCACGGGTTGCTGCCAAGTTAGATGTGTCTCCAATAACAGATATCATCGGTGTCAAAGATGCAAATACTTTTATTAGAACTATATATGCAGGTATGCAATGATTTTCCTTGTTTTCTATTGTGTTCTACTGCAACTTATAATATGGCAACTTAGTAAGGTAAAAGGTTAAGATCTAATTCTCACCCATCAAACAGTAAGATATGAAAATAAACAGTCTATTAAGCAATACATTTTAAATAACCGAAATCCAGTTGTATGAAGTATTTTGATGCTCATATCTTTAATATTAAACATTCTATCAGATACAGATAAGCTGTAAATGTTATACATAGTATATTCAAAAGATTAGAAAAGTTATAGATTCTTTGATATTGGGCATTAAACTTGTAACTATGTACTGTTACAGTATCTCTATGCCTTTTTTAATATACATTAATATTAAAAAAGGCATAGAGCTGTGGACTGATAATTTGGTGACAAAAGGCAATTGTTTAAAAATAAGTCTAAGATGCTAGAAAACCACATAGTGTTATGTATGTTCTGTAAATTATTGCCTCAGACTACTAACACAACACAACAATTATTGCAACAGGAGAGTTATCAATTAAAGCCAGTGTATCATCATCAACAGATGCATCTTGATCATCACACAATGATATATTAAAATGCTTCAATAAATATATCTCTTAAAATTTAAATGGTATATCAATATGCTTCTTGAATTGCTAGCAAACATTTTACATGAATATTAGCATTGCAATATTAGTGCTGTAATACAAGCTGTTACATGATATCTTATCAGTCTTATCTCCTGTTTTTATACTTGAGGTCACGTAGAATGTAAATAATCACATTACGTTTATCTCACATATTATTAAAACCCACAATCTAATGTTCCAATTTAATAACTTATAATATAAAAAAAATATTGTTTAAAAATAGAAAATTTTTAAGTAACTCAAATGGCTCATGGTTAAGAAATTTTTACACATGAGTTTATATAGTATCATACTTTATTATTTTAAATATGATAGAAATATTTGTATTTACATAAATATACAATATTTTAAATTAATATGCAATTATTGTAATTTTATTATATTTTATAAAATAATAGTATGGTACACATTCAAAGGCTAGCTCTTGCCAGCCAGATTTGCTTGCCTAAATTCTATTCCACAAGATCCATAATTTTTTTCCAGATGAACATAAATATATTGTAATTTGGAATACCATTCAAATTGTAATTTATGTCATTCCAAATCCATTTGATCCACACTTTTTGCACTCACACAAAGTCATATTATAGTGTATAGGGCATATTATAATATAAGTTATATAAACATAGGGTATTTAATGTAAGATTCCCAATAGCGATTTTTTATAATTACTACCTTAAAGGATGCTAAAATAATTATGCTAAAAACTAAATTAAAGATATTTGAAGTTATATTATTTACTTAATTTTAATGCTTTGCTGTATCACCAGTTCACCAGTAACCATATCTCATATGAAAATATATTTTTATTTATAGGAAATGCTATTCTTACGCTGGAGGCTAAAGATCCAATCAAGGTGATAACAGTCCGAGGAACAGCATTCCCACCAGAGCCTCTAGAAGGAGGATCAGCAGCAGTTGACAAAGCACCAGAAGGAGACTATAAAACAGATTTAGCACAGTTTGTGTCCCAAGAATTAACCAAATCTGATAGGCCTGAGCTTACGAGTGCTAAGAATATTGTGTCCGGTGGTAAGTAATATTATAATTTTTTAAGTTTTAAAGACATGCTTTAGAATTCTTAGTTACCGGGTGTTGCATAACACAAAGCAAAAAGGTTCTTTGGGAACTGGCCAGTGCTTGATAAAGTATTAAGTACTAGAAGAGTTAAAGGAGCTAAAGAATATTTCTATGCTGCTGTCAACTACAAAGGTCTGAAGAATCATGCTCATCACTATGCATATAATTAATAATCTAGATTGATAGATTTAATTTTTATTATTCTCTAGTCATTACAAATTTATTTTCACTTTCACTTGAATTATAAGCAGTCAAAATCAAAATATTTTTATTCATAACTAGCAGTGCCCCGCTGTTTCACCCGCATTTAATTTCTAAGAAATCTATATAAACTTCAACACCCCATTTCACATTAGGGGTTGAATTTCTAAAAGTCCTTTCTTAGCGGATGCTTACGTCGTAACATCTACCTGGATGCCAAATTTCAGCTTAATCCGTCCAGTGGTTTGGGCTGTGCGTTGATAGCTGGCTAAGTCACGTTTGAGTTTTATATATATAAGATAAAATTTGAAAAAAAAATGCTTTTTGAATATCAAAAATTTCATCTACCACCTACCTATTTTAAACTACATTGTTTTACTCTTTCAGCTAAATTTTCTTGATTCATTCTAAATCAGTAAATTACATTATCAAGTAAAAATTTTTTTCAGGACAAATAGTACCTACCTTGTGGGCAGGTCCAGTTCGAAATCGGTTCTAAATGTCGCCCAAGTGGTTTTCACTGCCAAGTCATACAAATCATACATATCATGTCAAATGTAACAAGCATTTGTCTCTTAAATAATAATAGTGAGATAAAAATATTGTATTTCAGGACGAGGCCTGAAGTCCGGGGACAACTTCAAGCTGTTGTATGACCTAGCTGACAAGTTGAACGCCGCCGTGGGCGCCTCTCGCGCCGCCGTCGACGCGGGCTTTGTCCCGAACGACCTGCAGATCGGACAGACCGGCAAAATTGTTGCACCTGTAAGTATTTTTCTTTTACACCATAAGGCACACGTAGAATCTGAATACCATCATTAGGCTTTTGATGCGTTGCCATTTCATACAGAAAGGCCGCCCTCGACTGGCCATAGAAACTCTTACAAACCAAAACAAAACGCATAGCTTCATCCAGTTATACCACCCATGTTGCACCGGACAATTAGGCTGGATAGCATTAATGATAATACAACACTGCTGTTTACAAGCCTATTAATAATATATGAATATTCTAGTAATACAAATGAATAACCTGTAACTTTTGTTGTCGTGGTAAACACACAAAGAAGTATGAATGTTTTCTTGTTTGCAGAACCTATACATAGCTGTAGGTATTAGTGGTGCCATCCAACATCTTGCTGGTATGAAGGACTCCAAGACTATTGTTGCCATCAACAAAGACCCGGAAGCACCCATTTTCCAGGTATTGCTATTTTTTTAAATAAACTGATCAAATGATAAAACAATTTTTTAGTGTAGCAACACCACACTACACAACAGTTTAAGAAAGTTATTGTGGAAGATCCATATAGTATTGTCTAGTGTGATTTTATTGAAATCACTGTGCATGTGAAAATTTTATGATATATTTACATCTAATGTGTCAAAATAAGTAATGTAATTGTGGTAGATGTAATTGTTGACATTCCAAAAGTAATTTCTGTAATTCTATTTTGAATAAAAACTTTTTTATTTTCATTTTCAAGTGCAGACTATATGCCAGCTTAAATAAGCAATGGGCTTTCCCCGATTCCTCAGGTCTCTATGAGAAAAAAACATTTGATTATAAATTTCTATCTCATTTTTATTTGTAGGAATAAGGTAGTAAGAGTTAGATATGAAGTTAAAATTAAAAATTAAGAACCACCTCGATTTTGGTGCTAACCAACTTTCAAAATAGAGGAACTTATTAATTTCAGCATTTGTGACAGTGTTTATGTCGTATTTCTATGTCTATTGTCCAATCTTACATACTATGTTCATAATATATTTCAGTATCTGTTATATAATCACAATATATTTCCAGGTATCCGACATAGGATTGGTGGCTGACTTGTTCAAAGCCGTCCCGGAGCTGACCTCCAAGTTGTAAATAGAATCGCAACATCGATAATGCACAAATTATATACACTTTTTAACTAAGAGATTTATATATTTATAAGCATCATTTAAATCTGTAAATAAATATATATCTACATTAAATGTTTTTCATTTTATCCCAACTGTAACAACTTCATTAAGAACTTGCTCTAATATTAAGTAAATAAATACTAAAGTAGATCTCTTTGTGGTATCACAACAAGATATAGAGACCTATAAAGATTCTCTAATCAGATCAAATCACTACCAGCATCAGGCAGATCGAGAATCTCTTTTAGATAATAGATAAACTTAAGTTTTGATTTGACTTAAAAAACGAAAATTCGCCGGTGTTGCGATTTGAATCGCTTTTGACCGCCTTCGAAAAGGAGCTTCGTATATTTTTAGGCTAGTTAGGGCTCCGTATCGCCCCCTCGACGGATCTGTGGTGAGGGGTAAGTAACCGTGGCTTGATCCACCACGGTGAAGTCCAGAGGGATCCTAGGAGGGGACGTTCCGAGTGGGCTTCCCTACGGGCCCGCTCTGAATGCGTCTATGGAGGAGGGTACGCGGGAGGAGAGGTGTCTCGTTGTGTCGTTGCCGTGCACCCTGTCTCCCGCGACCGAACGGGGGCGCACCGTCAGATGCGTTGGCGTTGGGGCCGCAGAGGAAGAGGAGATGCGGTGTAACGTTGCCGTCCTCCCTGTCCTCTGCCGGCCGTTTGATGGTTGACCCATGGGTGGCGGTCTCTGAGTGGATCCGTCGCTCTGTGGATGTCCGGGATCCTCCAATTACAGCGGCTGAAGGAACCCGCAGAGCTTTAGTCGGTATAACCCAACAACCCAGTTGTCGAGCCCGACAGTGCACCCGGTGGAGCCACCTGGGCTCCTGGGTAGCGTGCGTAAAGGCATTCCCTGCGTTACCAAAAAAAAGGGCTCAGTATCGGGAATAGCATATCCCTGATATTGAGCCCTTAGTTGAGCTGAGCGATAGTTTGTTTCCGTTTGCAGAATGCAAGAAAACTGTTGTGAATTCTATCAACTTCAAGCGCAACTCTTTAGTTATAAATATATCTACTGTGTACGTAGACACAAAATAGTTAAGAAGCCAAATAGAAAGTAAGTAGGTTATGTTCACGTTTATTAATATAATAATATTAATAAAAATAAGCGTATTGATGCCCTCGAGATGTGGTGCTGGAGGAAAATGCTTAGAATATCATAGACGGCACATCGGACAAATACATCAATCTTGCTCGAACTCAAGTTGGTAAACACACCCCGGCTATCCAACATATGCCTACGCCGCATCTTCTTCGAGTTCTTCGGCCACATCGCACGCAAGTCAGGTGACAACCTGGAGAAACTGATAGTGACCGGCAAAGTGGAAGGCAAAAGACCAAGAGGCAGGAGTCCGATGCGCTGGTCAGACCAAATCCGCACTACCCTCGACACAAAGGTTGCCGACGCCCTACGGACTGCACAGGACCGAAGAAGATCACGACCCCCAGTATTGGGGAATCGACTAACGCAGGAGGTTTGTGCTGAAACGGTCTACAGTGAAACCCGTGATAGAAAAAGATACAGTTGCATCTTGTAGGTATTCGCATGAAGAAGGCCATCAAAATATTGAAGGAAAGATTTTGAAGCAATCCTGCCTGAAAGCAGAAGATTTCATTAAGGCGATAAACACTTAAAATCAAGAGGTACGTAGGTAAGGTACCTATTATTATTCAATTTAATAAGGTAGCCTATCAGGGTATTCACCTAGCTACCCATTGATTATGTATCCTGCTAAAAATATTGCCTGGGTTGGAGGAAGTAAGTGTTGATCGAAATAGCCCTAGTTATTCCATTGATGGACTGATAAAGACTGATGAAATTTAATTAGATATCTGTTTTATAAATAATAATTAATATAAAATAAGCCCTAACTACTTACCTATTTACTTAGCGGATTGTTCTCACAAATCTGACGCAATGTACCTAACTTTTATCTACTCATGAAGCGTGAACAAAATTAGTTACATTTTCTTTTATTTATTTCTATTTTGATTCTTTTTTAAATACTTATTTAGATAACGAAACTGTAAAATATAAATATATTAGATTTGCATTAATGTTATATTGTAGACGGAAAGTATATTGTTTTACTACTTGACAATAGATGGCGCTAGATGTTTAATATTCATTTATTCGTATATTCGAATTAAATCTTTTCTTAAATATAGTATATAATTTCGAAGTTTTAAAATGAGCCATCAGCCAAAGAAATGTGAAATTAAAAAGTAATAAACAATGTTCAGTAACTCTTAAGTGGTATAAGTGCGCGCACATTAAACGCAAGAAATATGGAACGTAAAAACCAATAGGAGGTTTGAGCGCAGTCAATCATATTAGTAACGATAATAAGTGGGTACTGCAGACGAAGGAAGATGCGGTTTGCGCGGAGCATCCTTGTTATCATATTTGCCAGCAACGAGGTGGCAGGTGGAGTGGGGACGGGCCTAGCATAGCTCCGCCCACAAAAACCACGCCTGCGCCTTTGGCGCAGCCGACACTCACTACTGATCATGCCGCGGCCGTCGCGCGGCACTTACGGCGAACAAAAACCTCCCTTTTCCTACATATCACTGACGGCCATGGCGATATGGAGCTCGCCGGAGCGGATGCTGCCGCTGTCAGAGATCTATCGCTACATCACGGACCGCTTCCCGTACTACCGGCGCAACACGCAGCGCTGGCAGAACTCGCTGCGGCACAACCTCTCCTTCAACGACTGCTTCGTGAAGGTGCCGCGCCGCCCGGACCGGCCCGGGAAGGGCGCCTACTGGACCCTGCACCCGCAGGCCTTCGACATGTTCGAGAACGGCTCGCTGCTGCGCCGACGAAAGCGCTTTAAGCTGCACAAAGGAGACAAGGACAGTTTGAAAGCGGAATTGACGGCGTTAGCCAACTTCAACCGAGTATACTTGGCCAGTCAATCAGAGGTGCCAACATTGCCAATACAGGAGGTGCGTGTGTCAAAAATAAAACCAAAAAAAGCGTTTACAATAGACAATTTGTTGAATAGTGACGTGGAAATTGAGGACTCTGGTGACGAGATAAGTGCAAATGTTTCGAATATCCACAGTGCTCCGGATCCTGTCCATATCCTGATGGCAGCCGCTTTGTGGAACCCTATGTATTTTCAGTATTATCAAGCGCCTTACAATTTGACAATGCTAAGTTCATGTTTTGACAGTTCTTATCTGTATCCATCTTTAGATCAAAGGTAGTGAGTGATTTAAATAGACACTTAATGATAGGTTATGATAAATTATTTAAATTTATGTTGTTACAAGATTTATAATATTTTATAAGTTAATGATAAATATATTATAAGTGAATAATTAACCTGTAGTTTTTTTTAATAGTTTAAATTTAATTTTTGCTCTGCTTTGCTACTAAATTGCCAGGAAATCTTATATATTAATAGCGGAAGCCGATTTTTGTCCTGGACTTTTTGGCCGAACCACACAACGTAAAATTATGGTTAAGGTGTCAAATTAAAGGTCTCGGCGTGATTGTGTGCCAAAAATTATTCAGATTTCTTAATTGCAAAATAGAAATAAAGTATGTACAATTTTAAATATTTGTTTTTATCATTGACAATTTTTGACAATTGACAATGACATATGACAATTTTTTTTTATTAAATGGTATTGGAATGACATGACAACTGTAAATATTTTTTTTTTTTTAATTTTAGTCCAGTGGAAAGTAGTTTAGTAATGATCTAAGATAGCAGCCCATCAGCTGATTTGCGAAATAAAACTGACGTTTTATTTTTTCAGGTCATATTCAGTAATATTTTAATAATTTATATTCAACAACTTATAATTATAATTAAATATAATTTTATGGTCGAATTTCGACCACTGGGCGGCCACTAGTGATTGATTAATGTCTGTACCTAATGCTTTATGTTGTCTATGACATTATCAAACGTGGCCTTCAAATTATCTAATTGCAAATTGAATATTAGTATGGGAATGAAGTTTATAGTTTAACTAATTGTTTTATTAATGGTTAACCATTTATTAAGAGCTGTTAATGTTTGAAATAGGCTCTGGGTTACTATAAGTAAGTATAGAAACCAATCTGTAATACATTCAATTTAGTAAAGTTTTTATATTTTACCAGAAAATAAATTGATAGTAAAAATGTTTTGTAGGTATGAAGTCAGTATTTTTATACATGTCTGATTGTTTTAATGTCAGTTTATAGGACCACTATTACCTATTGGTCGGTAGTAGGTTCACTAATTTAGTAAAATATTTTACTAATCTTTGTTCTTTATAAAGAGATAGAGGAACTACTTGGTGAGCTTATGAATATACCTAGGTACTCCAGTAAACATAAATATCATTTACTTTAGAGGAGCAGAGAACCTGCTCGATTACTTGATGAAAAGTGTCTACTTACTGTCTAGTCGCATTCCGTACCTACTTAACGTCCTGCTCTCCTGATCGCTTGAGCTATCATCAAAGCTACGGGAAAGAATGACACGATAGCCGATAGTTATTACCTGCATCCCAGGTTCGTGGCAGTTGTCTGATTTGACTACAATGCAAATATTTCACTAATTTTGCCTATAATCTTTTTATCTACCTATAGGAGCAAGCTTCTAGACTGTCACGCTAACTAGGGACTGAAATGTGAACCTTGTGCTAGCAAATTCGAAAATGGTACTGTTATACTTATACGTTTGATATGACATGTTTAAACATGTCATTGTCATTATGTTTTGCTAGCACTTAATTTCTAAAATTATCACTAGGGCGCGTTACATTCGTCGAAAGTGCTGCCTCTATGTTTCGTGCACGGTCCCTGTTAAGTCTTTACAGATGAAACAGACATCAAGAGTGGTAAGAGATCTGCGGAGTTAGGTGCGGAAGCGACCAACTTATGCTTTCTTCTAAGTATGGGATAGTAGCCACGAGGTGTGAAATTGCCAATTTTATGACATCATCATCATCACAGGCCTGTTCATCATCAGTCTCTATTATTGCATTGCTCGGCTAGCGCTTGGTACCGTAGCTCGGGCAAATGAAGCATGTTGCGCCAAAGATGCGCGGATGAAATCTCACCCAAAACACGGATGTGTATATGTATTATTATAGATATGTATTTCTATAATAAAAATCCTAAATAAGTACTTATGTAAAATTTCGTTAATAAAAATAAAATTTATTAAAATAAGGGAAATATATTTTAGTAGTTTTTGAGTCCATCGATGACATATAGGTAGACAAACGTTCATTTTTATATATGAAGATAAATATTGTTCGTTGTCTAGTACCTACCCATCCGCGACACAAGCCGGTGGCCCACGGAGGGCAACGCTTCTGTATAACCTCTATGCAGATGTCTATGGACGTCGATAGTCATCAAAATGGCTCCGACTGCTTGTTTGTAATAAAAAATGTGCAGTTTAGGTAGGCAAGTAAGTACCAAAAACTACAATTATTCTTTGTGTCTCGTGAGTAATCTCTACGCTGTTTTTTTGTTGTTGATTGATAGTAACAGATGAGTTGATAGTAATGGTCAAGTTGATGTGGTATATAGGTAAGGACTACAGTAAGGCTTTCGACAAAGTCCTTCATAATAACCATTTTCTAAAGCTTGACGCGTATGGTTCTTATGGTTATATCCTTAAATGGTTCGAATCTTATTTCAAGGAGCAGGAGTTTTATGTAGTGGCGGCAGGATTTAAATCATCACGGCGCCCTAAGATACGCTCTGGTGTGACACAAGGATAACATTTCGGTTTTATTCTATTTAATATTTTTATTAATAATTTACTAAATTGCCTAAACTACATCACCACACTTCTAATTGCAGATGATCTCAAAATACTAAAAGTAATTATACAACTGTTTAAGATACGGATTTAATGCAGATATATTTAAATGGGAGATAATAAATCAACAAAGTTACATTAATCCATTAGAATGATATGTTTACCAAACAAAAAGGTCAATAGTGTAAAATCAATTATAAAATCGACACATATAAAATAAACATTTACAATATTATGACCTATGAATTTATTTGTTATATTTGATACTAAACTTACTCTTAAACCCCACATTGAATTTTCTTCTATTGAATCTCCAAGAATGCTGTGCACAATGTAATGTTTTCGTATGCACAATGTAAGAGAATTTCGTAAATCAAAAGCATTTTAGAGTAGGTATTTGTGTACTATGGCCCTTGCTGTAGGTGTATGCTATACCTACAATACCCTATGCTGTACGTTTGAAAGGTTAGAATGGGTGCAAAATATTTTTTTCTGGGTTCTCCATATTCCGTTGGCCAGGCATATAATAAATGGTGTAATCACTTGCTGTGTACCCACTTATGTAGCAAGTAAGTTGCTTGTAAGTATCAGTTTATTATACATAAATTTATACTTTTTATATAACGATAAAGATAGGAATTTTCCTAGGAGTCACCATCAGATAAAGTGTTATTTAAAGGAATTAAAAAAACGCCCTACTAACTCTCTTTTTATTACATACAAGTTTAGGCACTTGTACAATAGTTACATAAAAACCTCCCGAAACTACGAGAAAAAACTAGCGGAAAAACGTTAGCAGGTGTTACGAACATTTTATTGATTTGAGCCACAAAGGCATATGTCCGATTACACGTGATAAACTCATTCGATTAAGGGGGCTCTCCCACCGTGACCGAGGGGGCAGCGCCATTTTATTAACTGCCACGGCTTAAGGGCTCTTTCAATTAATATCTACAGATGTAAGCGAACGTTTATCCCCGGGCTTCAGCATTTGTGAATACTTTTTTGTGTCCCCAATTATGGATGCTACGTTTTGTAATTTATTTGATAATTTTTAATGACGGACTTTGTAATAATGACTTTGGCTGAGGGGGACAAGGAGTTTTGTCGATTCACTGAAAAAAATTTATGTAAGTATGTATAATCCTGTTTGAGGCAAAAACGTCCATTGCGCTTGCTTAAATTATTATTTGTTAGTTGGTTTCCCGCGAATTTTCGTTCTTTATTTTGCAGCACATCGACGCTCAGAGCTCTGTAAAGTGAGTTTACTCTTTACTACAACTTAGTTTCCTAATAGGCCGAGTTTTATTATTAGAGTAATAAGACCCTGTTGCGTACCAGTTTAGCCTATGAATGGCTTCTGTACTTCATATTGCAAATAAGCTTTGTGCAAATACGAAGAAGCGTAACCGAATAGACATCAGCTGAGCCGTAAAGATACGGCCTACCTGTGCACGTTCGCGTTGCACAGTTAATTTTATTACGCAGCCGGTCACCAGCTCACAATAGGCAGTTGCGGCGCGGCTCAGTAACAAACATCCAGCTGATGGCGACTCCGTGATGAGCTTTATGTTCGAGGCCATAACGCGGCGAGACGACATAACTTGCAAATACCAAATAAAAGTTTGCGGGCTTTTAGTGTGCGTCCTTACTTTTTAGAGAATTGGCCAATCTGCTTTATTTGACAAAACGCATTTGTTTAACCTTTCGACAAAACACTTTAAATATTATTTACAGGTAAGAAGGTATAGTGAAACAATTGAGATACAATATATTATCAACACTCTGGATTAATAGGTAATATTCCTAAGCAAGAGTTGGATTAATAATATTCTTAATTTAGAGTTAATTTATGCTAATTATTGTCTAGGTAGCTGTTATCCGATCGTAAACATTTTTCTAAAGCTAGATGTTTGTTAGGATCTCTCTTTTTTCTCGAAATTTGCACGAAATATCACATTTATGTCTTCTACGGTGCTACGCCTTCGCCAATACTTTGTTTTTGTATAACCTCTCGCCGATCCTGTGTAAACGGTAAATTAAAAATTTCATGAAGTGTTTATTCGTTTCAATAAAATCCAGTTATGAGATTATATTGGCGATGTAAGTGAGAACGCACTTGTCGGTGCGTTGTGTACTTAATTGCATTAATAACGTTAACTGTTAACGAGTATCGGCTGTACAAAGAAATTAAATAAATTCGATTTTTTCGCAATGAAATGTACATCGAACTGCTAATTGGATATCGATTTTATGTAATGTGCGATTCGTTTGAAACCGATATTTACTTTTCATACGAGCTGTAATTAGAAATGACCGTTTAGGGAAATTTAAATGATTGTATCTTACTTAATTAGATTGTTACGCTTTGATGTTGGTAAATACTCAAACATTCATACCTACTGCATTTAACCTTAATTTTAATGTAAAGCTTATACTTTATTTGATATTTATTAAAGAATAATATCATAGAGACTGTGCTGGAATATTTTTGGTAATAAATACGTATTTTTTTTTTCAAAATAATACCCTAGTAACCTCTTTCAAAAAATTTCAGATATGTTGTGATATTAAATATCCCAATATGCTTTTTCACAAACCTCATGAAATATGTCAGAACAACCATTCACTCTGTCTTTTATGAGAAAGAGGTACCTCCGATGCCGGTCCAATTCAAGAGCAAAGTATCAATGACAGCAGACTTCTGTCCGTAAAGAAGTTTTTCCTCCTACTGTCGAGTTTGTGAGCCCGCCGTAAGTAGCGGGAGGTTCTCACGGACACGCGCGTCCGGACAACAACCGGAGACGGTAGCGAGCGCAGACCAGGGCTAATGCGACGTCCATGCAGGTACAGGCGGATACACAACCTCCTGAATACATATACAAAGTGTTGAGGTAATTTAGGTATTAAAGGTTTTACACCGGACTGCGCCGTAAGGAGTTTTACGAGTGTGCTCAAGGGTTTTATTTACAAGACTATTGCGAAAGCTAGGAATTGTTATAATTTTAACAGCCTATGTACCTACGTGTGTGTCGAACATTCAGTTATTATTACCGGAGGATGTCCACTGTTGGACATAGGCCATTGGTATTTTTATAAATTAAATATCTTTAAAGACAATATTCGATCGAAGCGCGAAAATCTAAAAGATTTGAGCAGAAGGTAATAGCGGAATAGCTACCAAAACTTAAACGAAATTAATATCTTCGGAAGGCACACTCTGCAATGTTCCTAATTATTCATATTGTTAGTAACAGTTGTGCGAAATAAAATCAGGATGGCAGATCTTATCGCATAATTCGGTAAACCTTGAACCACATAGAATGTAATTCAGATCACAAACATTTAGAATAAAACATTGGTATGAAAAAATCAAAAATAAATTTAGGTATATCCTACTAATATAAAATATTATACATGGGAAAGTTTGAATGTTCGATATACATTACGCAAAAAGATTTTAATGATTTTGAATGATATTTGGTACATATGCAGACTGCAAATCAAATCAAATCAAAATATTTTTATTCAAAATAGAATTTAAAAAATTGCTTTTTGAATGTCAAAAATTTCCATCTACCACCAGTTCAACCCTAGCCCTGTCCTGAGAAGAACCTGCGAAACAAACTCAGCGCAATTGCAATCTGGAATTAAAAAAAATATTTTTTAAATACCCGAACGAAGGATAAATAATACGCTTGTCTGGTATGCATTCAGTACAACTAGTCTTGTATATAAAATAGTATATTAAATAGAGCAAATTCTGAGCTAAATCGAATGTTTCGTGTTCTTCGACGTGGGTACTCTATGATCACAAAAATACTTCTATTTCAAAATTCTTCATTAAGGACTGGCCTGTAATTGTAATATTGGGTAGCGGACGTCAACTGGCTGATGATGCTGGGGATAAGTCACTTGGAGTGTACGCACCAGTACCAGTTCTGGTCTGGTCCGTGCGTGACGGATCCACTCAGCGTCGAATTCACGCCAAGTCAAATGTTTAATTTGCTCTATAAATCACGCTATTAAAAACATTTCAAGGGTGTCATCGTGGCACCGATCTCATTGGAAACGTGACTCCGCTGTGTGGCCCGCACTCGCGGTACTCGGGTACCGGAGATCAAATTCAATTTAACGGATGGAAATTAGATTATCTTCGACTGTTTTTGTTTCAATAACGCTTTTGAGCTCGATAGTACGGCTCGATGTTTGAACGTTTGTTAACCGATTTCAGAAAACACCTTGTATTGGTAGAAATGTAGATAAGAACATCCACACGCTTTACAATCATCATCCTTGTTCAGGCTTAAATTGTGAGGCCTAGAAGTCTTCACAAGTTTCGTGAAAGCGTGCTTATTTCATTTTAAATATATTTAGATGTAGTAGGTATTATTATTTGATGAATTATTTGCATAGCCGAGAAAGAGATAGTTGATAATAAAACATCGCCTTCCAAGAAAATTCTTTGCTACTCCTAAGCACCTACCTAAGGTCTGAACTACCCCGTGGTCTAGAGGTAAGCATGTTTAACCACAGGATGTGAGGTCTCAACTCTCAGGTTCGATTTATGGGTTGGACAAATTGATTTTTCAATTTCTAATATCAATCCGGAGTCAGGAAGTTGGCGGTGTTACACTCCCGTACCCCAGAGCACGTTGAGCCGTTTGTCCTGTTCCCGATCGTCGAACGTTGATAAAATAATCACTAAAGAAAACCTCACATGTCAATAACATTGTCGCAGTATTTTCATTCGGGAGTAAACCTCGCCCCGATCTTCTTATTTCCTCCTGTAAAAAAGTCGCTCAAGGAGGAATATTCCTAAAGCTAGTTCGTATATCATGAAATGTCATGTTATAGATTCTTTTCAGATTAGATGATCTTCCTATAAAATGCGTATGCAAGAAGGATTATCTAGTAGATCATCACGTCATCTTGGACGAAAATTCCTCCCTCCTAAGCTCCCAGCTTGACATTAGGTACATGACAACATAATAAATGTAACCGCGGGAACATAACTCCTAAAGGAAACAGCTTACACGCCAGCTATAGGTATTCGTCCGTCGCGTGACGCCACAGTATTTCCATCCGGGAGGAAAGGCTCGCTTAAATTAAATTAAATTGATTTATCGGAGGAGCTCCTCCGGCCCTCGGAGGTTCGTTCCGCGGTTGTCTTTAATTAATGTTATTACGTTCGGAAACATTGGAGTATAAAGGAAAAATTTTAGGTAATGTTACGCTTTGTTTAATGGGCACAATGGATATTATGTTTATGCTTATTTTTTATGTGCTGATATCGAAAAATGGTAACTCATCCGAATGGTCGTTTCGTAGTTAAAGAGATTTAATTAAAAAATATTCAGATATATATTAAAATATGTACATATTCAAAGACCAGGCTGGCGCAGTGGTATAGGGCTCGGATAAGTGGAGCATGTTGCGCCAGGGGTTGCGGGTTCGAATCACGCCTTGGTCATGGATGTTTATATATATTGTATTATATGTATTTCTTTAATAAAAATCTTAAATATATAACATTAATAAAATTTATAAAAAAACATGTTAAATATATTCCGTTGTCTAGTACCCGTAACACAAGTCCTTACGGTAATTAGCACGGGGCTAAGCTAACGTGGTGTGTAAAGTCCACAGATATTTAAAAAAAAATGTATGTATGTAAATATGTATGGCCATGTTACTGAAGAATGCAAAAAAATGATTAGCTTTAGTAAGAGGTAGTGCCACGCTGTATGCTTGTGCAGCCGAATTGGGCCGGCACGACTGGGGAGGTACCTCTCGCTTACAC
>LUGF01044657.1:224263-252177 GCA_001625245.1 Calycopis cecrops
TCCTTACGGTACTTAGCACGGGGCTAAGCTAACGTGGTGTGTAAAGTCCACAGATATTTAAAAAAAAATGTATGTATGTAAATATGTATGGCCATGTTACTGAAGAATGCAAAAAAATGATTAGCTCAGCTTGTTCCAAAGAGAATACAAATACTACGTAAGCTTGTTCAAGACATCTATGTCGGCAGCACGGCAGTTTGGCGTTTATAAACGGCCGTAGATCCTGTATAACAATGGACAATTGAAAGCCTAATGATGATAATTGATGACAATGGTAGACTAAGCTTACAAAAAGTAGCTTAAACTGCTACTCTTTGTAAGGTTAGTATACTTTTTTGATATAAAACTTGATACGTACGTACATTTTGGAAAACTTTTTTCGAGAATGTAGTCAAATATTTTTTACATAATATCTGTAGACTTTTATACCCTGCGTTAGTCTAGCCCCGTGGTAAGTACCTACCGTAAGGACCTGTGTAACAAGAACTAGACAACGGGAATATTTATACATATAATAGAATCGTAGGAAAGTCAAAATTGAACATTGAATATTTTTTAAAAGAATACTTGGGGCGTGATCTACAATTGATATCGAAGCCAAATATTGTTTTTAGAATTTTTGTCTGTTTGTCTGTATGTATGTCCTGCCTAACCTCATTATGTGGTGGATGGATTTACTTCAAATTTTGCATGAATATTACTAACAGGTCGTATCAACATATAGGCTACAATTTATCACGCTATCACCTACAGGGGAGGAGCTGTGAATATTTCATTAAGAAGAATTGGGAATCTCCATTTTTGAAGTTCAACATTCACGCAGGCGAATCTGCAGCGGAAGCTAGTATTTAATATATTTTATAAATTTAAAAAATATAGTACATAGATAAATTTCGAAAAGAAGATTCGAACCCTCGACCCTGGCCTCGGTGCAATATGCTCCGCTTATCCGAGCTCTGTACCACTACGCCAGCTGGTCGTCAAAATACATTTGTAAGTTACTACTTGTGTAATTTTTCACAATTTTTAAATTAAATATTCAAGGATTTACTAGTGCCTAGGTACTAGATAACTGAGAAGAAGTGCTATGGCACGTATACCAAATATATTGTATGAATGTTAAAAAACATTTAAAGTGGCTTAAAGTTAGTCAAACATCTCGCTTAACCAGCCTCGTAAGATAGATGAGCACAAAAAATCCTATTAGTTGGTCCAACGCGTCCATAGACAAAAACTAACCAAATTACTCATTCGTCTGTGCTACCAATAATTATGCGGAGGGTAGAATAAAGCGCATACCGAGTATGCGGCGCGCATGCGGCCGGTATTCGGTAGTGCATGTCACAGGTCGTGTCTAAACCCATCAATCTTGGCATCATTTAATTTGAGAATAGATGTGCGGGGCGGCGGGTTCGGCGTGAAAAGGCCCGCGTCGAAACAAAACGTCTAGCGTGCACAATGAACGAGCCTGGCGACGATGTAATATAAAATATAGATGTATCTAAGTATTGAAATTTGAGAGACGGAAGCGAAATATTTTTTTTTACATTGGGATTTTTAGGCATAGCTTAAAAAGCAAAAGCAGCAGGTGCAGCATGCTATTCCATTAAATATATAAATCTTTATGACCTCTAAACTTATAATTCATGTAATATGTAAAAAGCCTCTACAAAGAAGAGCTGAAACAAGTAATTAAACAAATTTCTGTTTATTTATATAAATACTGGCACAAAGGTACCTACTACTTATTTCATCATATTGGAATTTCTTTCAGTAGTCCTACTACAGAAAAATGTTATGATGATTAGCAAAGATAGCGTGTGCAATACAACAGAATCAAAAATGGAACAGACACGTAAATATGCTGATAATCATACTACTGTCAAATCTATGTATTAAAATGCGTCAGTTTATCATTTCGTCACAATAAGTTAAAAAAATCATATAATTCACATTTATTATTGAACTGCTTAGGGTATATTTTATAAACCGACTTGATAATATAAATAACATGTCACCTCAGATTTACACAGACTATCTCCCGTGCAGTGTATTCGAGAGATTAAATGATATAAAAGATCGAAACAAATAATTATGTGTAAAAATAACAACTCAATATGATATTTGTCCCCGGATTTCGTAGCACTTGCTATATGTTTGTTGTTATATGCACGTGATTTACTATCCGAGGGCTTAAATGATACAAAAGATCCAGACAAATAATAAATAATTAGTGTAAAAATACTAATAGGGCTTTCTTCGCGGATCTCGTAGCACTTGCTACATTAGCTACGTAATTATCCTACTCTATTTCTGCATCTATTTTTTAAATATCGTTGGTAAAACCGAGCGATGCAAATGAAAAGCGGGGCATCACCATTGTCGATTCACAAAAGAAAGGCAATCATTCGACATGAATAAATATCTTTGAATAATGGGGGCCTTCCTATAATGAAATGTTTTATGTATTAAAATTATCGCGTACAAATCGCTTAATACGTCACTACGTGTATTCATAGACGTATTGTGTTTCTTCCGTAATTTGTTATTACACTATGATTTATTAATAATACCGATGCCTTAATAGTTGTCTAATGATTTAAATATTAGGAAGTATTAGGGCTAGTGGAGCATGTAAGGTTCCTTATGTCTTCCGTGTTATGTACATGGTTTGAAAACATAGAAAAAATTGATAAATAGCATTGTGAAATAGTTTTGATGTCTACAAGCGTCGACCCACTCGATGGTCATATAATTTTTCTTACTCTACATATGTAGAGACATCTTTGATGGTTCTTTGATGACGTAATAATTTCACGTGATAAAAAATATGAATTGTCGTTACAAAAGTATTAATCTAAAGCGGGTAATTTGAAATACGAATGCTATTAATTTATTCAAAAAACATTCCAAATTCAAAACAAACAATCAAATAAGGCTTGACGGCGGCAATTTCAAATGTAGAACGTGATAGCACACGTCCATGTAGATGCATAGACAACAACATTACGCCTCAATTGGTGTTATTATAGTCTAACTCGGATGTTTGGGCAGTGGTCCCGCGTGAAATTGGACCAAGCGTGGTAGTTCGAAGCCTTGTAATTTGGTGCCGCCGCTCAATTCTCTGAAACAACTATTTATGTTGTAAATTAGAAAGCTTTTGTTCGCATTAAAGAGAAAACTTTTTTCTATCGGTTTTTATTACATTTCATAATAGGTTTTGGTTTAATGTATTGGTTTAAATAACATAACCTAATAATTGCCAGTGCAATGTAATACATATTCTTATTAATTATTTAAAAAAAAACTATTTTATGGTGGGTAAAGTGGCTAGCGACGCCGCAGCGGATTATAGGACGAGAGGCAATGCTGATCAGTTGCCTTCCATAATTCCATAATCCCATTGAGTCATTCGGACTCTCATAATACAATGGTCACATCATAGCGTTGTTATACCTATAAGCGAAATTTTACTTAGGGGGTAGCGCAGCCACAATTTAGCTGCAATTCATCGAGAACCGTACCCATAACCCCTCTTATAGTTGTCACAATTACTTATTATTTCTTCGCTTAGTAACTTGAAGAAACATCGGTTTACTCTATTCATATATCTATATAGACACATATCTATATGAACTTAATAAATATTTTATATAGGTTAATTTGTTCATATTATGTATTCTCATATTCTTAAGTTTATTAAGAAAGTACATATTAACAAATATAAACTCATCTATACGAAAGGAAATTAATAATAAATCTTTGATAAAGAGCATAAAAAGGAAGTAGACTTTCACCTTGTGATTGAATATTAACATCATTAGCGTTTAGAATTATCCTAAAATTTTAGCACACCGGACGGAAATAAATTTAGAGTGGTTTTCTAAATGAAAGAAATTTTATTTAATTAAGATTTTTATTATATAAATACATATCCATGACCAAGGCGGGATTTGAACCTGCGACGCTTATCCGAGGCCTATACCACTACGCTAGCCTGGTCGTCAAGAAAGTATAAATGGTGAATAATAAAAAAAAAATATAAATATACGAAGAACTCTTATAACTACTCCCTCGATGTTCGTGAATCCACGACGCGACGGTGCGTTTCAGAAGCAATTTCTTACCGCAACTTTAAATATTCTTACTCAAGAAAAGGACAAACCTTTTTCTTAAAGGCCGGCAACGCGTCTGGAATTCGGCTAGTCTTGCGGATGTGTATGTGCAGCCGTAGTCACTAATCACCTTCTTGTTGGCCACCCACTTATAAAAATAATCGTTGCAAACCAGTGGTCGCAAATACAAGTAACATTTTTATAAATTCCATATTTAAATTGCTTCATTCAAATATGGAACAAACATGTCATTTCAAAACAAAACGTTCGAAAACGGTAAACCTCTTTTCTTAAACGCAACAAACGTTATAACAAACATTTTCCGTCATTAACATAAATGATTGTTTGTTGTTAGCATTAAATACCACAATTAGACCAGTAGAGGCATAGAGCAGTGAGATTTTTATCGCATACAGTGAGCCGGCGTTTCCATCGGCGTAATAACAGAGTTTAGAGGTTAGAGTGAATTATTAGACGGTGCCGCGGCGTAATCAAAGCTATAATTGTTGTTCGTGGTGCTTGGTGCTGGAGAGTTTTTGTGGTCACTCCGACACACGGGCATCAAATTGAATTTTCAACTATTACGGCTAACGGTTGTATTGTTCCTTTGTTGGGTGTTCATTAATATTTCATCATTGTGATTATGGATGCTTTGTGTCATGGGGCTCCTTGCTGGACGATTGGTCGCGTTGTGGTAGGATCGGGTTGCCACGACCGGGGAGGTACCTCACGTTTATATGCTACCGCTGTGATGTAAAACAATGCATTTGTGTTCCGAACGGTTTGAGAGTAGCTAGTGGCGCAGGAAAGGAGGGCATGGGATAGGTGTGTATGCTAAAATAGCTAATCCAAATAACTGGTCACCCCCCCTATTCTATTCTATAAAAATCTATTTATAAAGTAAATAATAGTAAATTATTTATTTTCAGTATCTTTTCTGCACTCTTTTTAAAAAGAATACCTGTGTCGGAGGCACCACTCTTCCCTTTTGTTTAAACGCTTTTCTTAATTTATTAGAACGATATAAATATTGAACAACGAAGACAGAAATGTTATCTCTATAGTTACTCGTCTAATTCAAGGAATGAGCAATTAATTTCTTAATTTAATCAGATCTACAATTCTACATCCATACACATAATTATCTTCATCTCTACTCTCTACATTCCATCTCAGATTAATTTCAGAGCTTTTCTATGCAATACTTTAATAAGGACGGTATCATCGCTAAGCGATAAAGTGCTGTATTCTTTCTGAATTAAAAAAGCTCTACATTATTACCCGTGTCACTCAAAGATTGTGTAAAAATGAAAAGCTCAAGAGAAAATAAAACGTGCAATTTATTTCCACAGGGCGGCCGCCCTCGCAAATTCATTACGAGCACAAGCTGGCGCTTCCGTTTCCGACCACCGCTACTCCAAATGTATTTGTACATGCTCTATTACGTTATCATCCCATTCCACGTCGTACATTGCCGGTGTTGATAAAACTGTAGCTTTAACTCTCAAAGGTAATAATCAATGTATGACGTGTATTGTGGACAATCGTATTAATTGTTATCGCTGATTCGTACAAGTTGTCGTGACTTCGTTTGCGTTTGGAGGCCTGAAGCAAAACTAACATAAACTTTGATGTGTACACGGTGTTGCATGCACACTGTAAATAGTCCCGACGCCGGCACTGCTTGTTTGACGTCCGTTTGATCGATGTTTTACGCTTTTTGTGTCGCGGCATTGTTTGGGCTGTTTTAGTTGTTGGTTTTCACAGGTACGTAAGTGTAGGTGGCCCATGTGGGTGGGAGGAGAAAGAAGTTCAGCGCATTTGTACAGCCTCTATGCGGAAGTCTATGGGCGTCGATAGTCATGAAAATGGCTCCGACTGCTCGTTTGCCCCCTATACCACAAAAAAGGCAACATTTTTTGGTACTCACCAATAGTTCAAACGTTGGGCGTGCACGTTTGGCGCCTGTTACTATAAAAAAATCATTATTTAATCATTTATCCTAACGTTGAAGTAGAAGAGTTACGCTATGCTTTTCTTAGATCTTTTAAATGTTTGTGTGCTATATAATAAGACAAACTCTAATCGAATCATTCGAATCGGACTAACTCTCAACACATTTATTTCATTGAATTATGAATAACATATCTACATAGTATAAAACAAAGTCGCTTTTCGCTGTCTGTGTGTCTGAATGCTTAGATCTTTAAAATTACGCAAAAGATTTTGATGTGGTTTTTAATAGATAGAGGGATTCAAAACTCCATTTTTGAAGTCTGAAATCCACGCGGGCGAAGTTGCAGGTGCAAGCTAGTTTGCAATATAATTAAACAACCGCGATCTTTACTTCTCATACGCTCCT
Source organism: Calycopis cecrops (assembly GCA_001625245.1). Classification (NCBI taxonomy): domain Eukaryota; kingdom Metazoa; phylum Arthropoda; class Insecta; order Lepidoptera; family Lycaenidae; genus Calycopis; species Calycopis cecrops. Next base: position 230,741 of record LUGF01044657.1, read on the forward strand.
ACAATAAGCACTTCGTATTTTTTTCTATGAATTTATTATTTAGTATTATAACGTTTGTTAATTAGATTATAATTACCTCCATAGTCATAAAATATCTTTCTAAATATAAATAAAATTGACATTATGGAATTAACATTTAAATTGACTTACTCTAACGGGCAATTGATTCATGTGCTTTTAAAAGTACAGCTTGTAAAAGCAGCGCACTTATAGACTTAAAATACCAGCCGAAGTCTTAAAAATCTCACTGGAATTTGAATAGAATCATCCAAATCGGATAAGCCTGACACGTTTGAATTTAGAATTGTTTGTAGTATAATTGAACAAGCGAGGACTTAATTATTACTTCAATAAACATCTCGTATTTACTAAAACAAAATATAAACATTTATTAATTCGATTATATTTACCAATATCTTTACTTTTGCATACATCTTTATATATTCTTTCCTAAATGTAAATAAAATTAACATTACCTATGCAGGATCTTCACGTTTAAGTTGATTTATTTTAATAGAAAAAAAAATTCAAAGTTACGCAGTGCAAAAAATAACCGCGCACTTATAGTCTTTACATTTCCTGCCTAAGTCCTAAAAAGCTGACTCAAACTTTAATCGTACGAACCCGACAAGCCCGACACGTTTATTTAATTGAATTATGAATTATTTGCAATATAATTGAACGAGCGAGAACTTAATTATTACTTCAATAAACATCTCGTATTTACGAAAGCTTTCTTAATTAGGTTATCTCAGCGGCGGCATCCACAAAGGGCCGAGCTTTTAAGCTCGTTGATATTAAAAACGCACGTAACTTATCATAAATCACCCTTGGGCTTAGGGCGCGCGAATTTTCGATCTACTTCGAACAAAAAAATATGCAAGTAATGACGGACTTTGAGAGCTTTTTAAGTCGAGACGCTGTGCTTAGAATTAATTATATTCGTAAAAGCGAAGCTGTGTCGTTTTTAACACGATTGCACTGTATTGTTATTTTTTTATTCGCAGAGTGTTTTTAAGAAATACTCAAATGTAATTTGAAATATATAAGAATCCACACGAAGTTGCGGTATAAACTAGTCCGTAAAGATATAAAAAATATAAAAATTTGGAAGTATTTAATTACATATTATAATAAAGTTGTAGGTATATATAACGTTTTATGCAACTTCATGTTAACTTCGAAATATTGTTGCCTCTATTTTAAATTGAAATGTAGCCAGCCAACCAATTAATTAACATAGACATTAAGACTTATTAGTTCTGTGACCGGTGTTGAGGAAACTACGTCTCTATAGTCTTACTGAATTATTTGCTTTAAAATACATAAGTATTTGTTTTTCAAACTTTTTAGCTATATTTTGATAATACTTTTTTATTGCATGGCTACAAAAGCAAGCAGTTGTACTCATTCTGCGATAAATATTCACAAACCCGTCTACATGAGCCATATTTTTTTTCACAAATTGCAAGAATTGCCACAGCATAGCGATTACTTCACGTCTGTATAATTTAGGTAACTAGGAACTCAAGGCGCTAGCTCGATTTGCTTGCAATGCAGCACTAGTAACCTAGTATAGACAGGACTTTAAAAACAATATGGCAAATGCACCAAAATCATGAAACGATTTCCCTTTCTACTATCCTCGCAATTTGCTTCAATACTAAAAAATAAAAATGCAATGATATCAATATCAATGCTTCGTTCACACATAAAAAGTATCCAATATATTGACGTCCATTCGTAACGCAATAAGCCGACAAATTTGATTAATTCCGATAAACAATATAATCGTAGATACACATCGGGCAAATGAGCGCGGCCGTCTAAAGCGGAGCGGGCTTCATTACCCGGAGCTTCTCTGTAATAATAAAATATCGACATGCCGCCTTTATCAACTGCCTTCTCGATAAGCATCCGTGACGAATTCGCACCACTCGTGCTATGCTCGCATGTCGATAAACACGCCTACGGAATGCTATAACAAACAAACGCGCGAAACCAACTTTACCGCCATCACTATAAAGTGACGTTTGCAATGGCGGGAAAGTGTTGCGCCTTCGCCTTTTGAAAGAAAATGGCCGAGATGAACATCGATATAATTTTATTTCCAATTATAATATTAGGTTATATTTTTTTTATATTTAGGGTTTATAATTAAAATGCGGGCGGTCGATGTCACTTTTATTCGGCTTACGGTAATTTGTAGATTATATCTCTAATTTTAGTAAACGTGGTAGATAGACTGAATAAAAATCGATTTGGAATCGATAAAAATTTATGAATATTGTGATATTTTGTTTAATAAATCATTCTAAAGTATTAGTAATTTTGGTAGAACATCATTTCTTCCCACGGTATATTGTATAGAATATTTTTATTTAAAAAATCTTAATCCCTGTTAGTCTTAAGTTTTCGATTCGATTAAAAGAAACATACCTAATATTTAGCCAGAGGTATGCTGTATGGCAGCGAAATCGGAACGCAGACTTATATGATACCGCAGCAAAGTCACAGCTATGCTATCGTGTTTCGTGCGACTCAAGAGTTTCTAGGGGTATATAAAAGAAGGAAGAACACGTCTACGTCACGCCGCGAATCCTCTAAAGAGTAAAATTGATCTATTGCCGCTTTACAAGTGCTATGAAAATCTATAGAGGGTTATTTTTTGGTCACCGGCCAAATTTTCAGGTTTGGTTCAGAATCAATAATACATTCTATTTATGAAATAAAAAATATAAAAAAAAATAATTAGAGACAATTACTTTGCCCCATGTTGTAAAACATATTTCTTAGTCACCACGTACATCACACTCGCGACCTTGAAGTCGATACATTTCGTGTAAGAACAACAATTCGATGTATTTTTAAGGACCATTTCAAATCGATTTTTATTTAATAAAATACTACAATTAGACGATAAAATTTGAAACATACTCTTGGAATAATGTCTACTTCCTTATTGTTAAATTTGGCCGGTGACCAAAAAATAAGCCTGTATAGTGTATAGGTATGGTCTTTTTCCTCACCTATTTCAAAATACTTAGGCTACAAATATCAACAGCACTTTTTTCGTCTCACCGTTGCATACGAGCTCCTGAGAACCCTCTGAATAGTGTCAATTATTACTGTAGTCAGCAAGTCCAAAATAACCTAACCATTAAACATCTACGTCCAATGGTTAAAACTGCCTATAAACAATTAGAAACTCTCCACAAAGTAAATGTGATAATGTTATTGTGGCATAAAATATATCTTTTTTATCTATCAATTGTATGTATTTTAGAAGGTGCATATATTTTGTTGTATGAAGGTTATTTTGACAATGTCTGTGGTTTGACAATGTATGGTTACAGACGTTCGCCTGAAATAAGTGCTCTCAATTTTATCGGTAAGTATAGTAGGTCCAACAACTGATTTTTTCCTGATACGTATGTAGATTTCTATGTTCTCTGCTACACCCTAAGGTCCAGGGTTTCTTAAGCTTTTTGCAGTCATGGAACCCTTTCCACAGTTTAAAAGCTCGGTGGGCCCCTATTAAAGAGTACTTGAGGAAAAGAAAACAAACAGTATTTATGTAATTTGTACTATATTAAAAAATATCGTATGTACATTAGAATGTTAAGGTTTATCTGAGCTACCGCGAACCCCTGAGATATACGCCACGGACGCCCAGCGGGTCCGTGAAGACCCCGTTAAGAAACTCTGCCCATTAGGGCAGAGTTTCTTAACGCCCCCCCCGTTAAGAAACTCTGCCCATTAGGGCAGAGTTTCTTAACGGGGTCTTCACGGCTTGACAAGTTTCAAAGTGATACTGTACATTTAAATATACTTATTCTAACCAGACATGTATATTGTATTTTTCATGTAGGTACTAGGTATCTACATCTAGGTGTTGATTACTATGAAGCATATTCACGAATAAATCGAAGCTCCTATAGTAAAAAAGATTTATTTATATATTGATCTTAAGCTGTTTCGATTTTTCTAATCCACCTTTCACAAAACGTAAAAAATCTACCGTTTAAATTTTTTGCTGCGTCGTAGTTCAAACACCTTTGGGAAATCTACAAATTCATTCAACAGTGTCGCCCCGAATAAAAACCTTTCGTGACTTCTGTTCGCTTTTTATTTCGGTTTTTATTTCGTTGTGTTTTTATTGGCGGCTCTATTTAGCTGCTGTTCTTTTGGTCATTTGAGTTGGCGGTACAGTTTAATGGACAAGTCTATTGTCTATGTGTCAAGTTAAATCTATAGAACTACAACTATATAAGTCTCAACTGTAGGGTCGCCAATTTCAAGGTGATAATTTAGTGTACGTGATCTAAACAGAATAGGGATTGAAACAATACATTAATGTATTTGCTAATACATAAATGAGGCACGGCTGTGCCTCGTAGTTTTAACCGCGTACGTTTCGAAAGGAATATTTTTTTTTCGGTACAAGTCTAATTATATTATATTTCTTAATTGTAATTTCATTATATAATTATTGATATTATTTCTTGGCCAATTTACATCCTAATAAATTTAGCAGTTTTTGCGTGAAAGAGTAAGGAAACGTACACACAAACATTTGAATTATAATGTTAGCCAGATAATAAATCTGAATTTACGGGCTCGCAAGATAGGTGAAGTAGATAATGACCTAATACTGTCTCGTTTGACGCTGTTATGTGGCTATGAAATATCCCTACTTTATTACAGGTGATGAAAGATTCAGTCCCTATATCTTCCTCATGTGTTGTCGTAAAATGATGTCGTTGGATTTGCGATAGGCAAGCTGCCTCTGCATTCCAATTCAAGAGGTTGAAAGCACTTTCATGTCTAGGTAATATATTATTGATAGGGTCTACGATTGTTTGGTATAATGATTACATACTAGATATAGAAATAGTCCCATATATTGTTTATTTACCTATTTGTCATTTATTGACTATGAAATAACAGTTAATAGAGCATTCATATCTTTAATCTTCGTTAAAAATTGCAGCAACGCGCGGAATAATTAGTTGATAATAAAAACTACTACGTGGCATTAGGCACAATTTAGTGTTCACTGGTTCTACATACTATCAAGGGCTTCTTAAAGTTCCTGCCCTATTAATAGAAGAACCTCACAAATGGGCATGGCTGGCTGTCGTAAGTTATCTTATTATCTGTTGATAATAACAAATATCTGCTTATTAATTAGGTAATTGTTGCTATCATTATATTCGCTTTACAGTAAGACAGTTTACTACTATCGCATGCAACAGAGGCGTAAAAACTTAATAGCAGTTGGCGTGAGCTTCGTCCGTCCGTAGACAATTATCTTCTTAATAATTTAACATAAAGGCCACGCAAGGAGTCTTTACATTTGTAAAATAAACTTCGTTCATACTTTATGTGTTTAAGACGTGTAAACCGAGGTATTTTACACCTTGGTATGATAATGTTGCAGTTGATGCCAAGTGCATAATTTACTATCAATAAGTTATATCATTAACCAACATATGGTCGTGACTTGGCCTTTAATTAACTTATTGTTTTTGGTTAGGTATGCAGGCTTACTTAATCTTACTAACAATTGCAAAAATATGCAAGTGTTTGTATTCTTTCAAATAAAAACAACTGAACGAAATAAAATGTGGTATTTGCCATTATATGTGGCACATAGATTATATCTATGTTAATATAAATTATTAGAACTCTGATTAATATAAAAATTAATTTTATCCTGAAAAAATTAACTGTTCCCCCTTTTTTTCTTCAATTTTTGATTTCTGATTTTATGCGGATATACTTACCAGGGTAACTATAGCTAATACCTATGTGATGTTTAAGTGCTTAGATGGTGTCTAATGTCTATACCTATAGTAAGGCTTGAAGTACTTAAGATGTTCGGTTTCGAATGAATTTTGTTCTCATTTTGATCTCCTAACGGTCAAGCTTTTTCTTCACCGGGGGTCAATACATTCGAGATACGAGGTAAACCATCTTAGATCACCCAGGATACTTGGACAATGGACAGACGGAGCTCAGCACAAGAAGCGAGACTAGGTATAGGTCTTAAAGCGTAATACGGGGTCTCAAACGTTTAGTACCCCAGTGAAAAATTCATCATAAACATACTTAAAAAATGTATTAGGTATCACCTATATGCCAAATCTCCATATGATATAAAGTTATCAAATAGTTTTATATTCAAGTTTTTGTAGTTAAACAATATATAGGTACCTACCTACTTACCTAAGTAGGAACATAACGACTGCGTTTCTTCTCATGTCTCAAAAAAAAAGATTTAGGTACATACCTATTATATAGCAAAGGATACAAAATTAGGTAATCTATGGTATTTTTTTTTAACGTAATAACAATGTGGGTAGGTACGTATATTATGGTGCGAAGCCTGAACTTAAATTTTTTTTTCTAGGCTGCAAAGCCATTCTGTATCGGTTAAACGACTTTTGATGTCGACTATTTCTACCTATTATTTATTATACCTAAAAATAAAAGAATTACACAAATACGCAATGTAGGTGACCGTATTGTCATCAGTAGGTACCTACTGTGTACGTGCCTATCTAGGTAGGTAGGTAGGTACTTCATGTGTTTTAACCATTAGAAAATAAACTCAACTGAATTACTTAGAATCCGTCTCGAGCCTTATCAAAGAGTACAAACTATTAGGACAAAGAAGAAAGACTGTAGGTAGGTAATTAACTTTATAGGTTATTTTCCTGAGAAAATTGATCATGAACACTTGCCAACTTTGGGAGCCGCGGTCGGATAGTGTCATACTCACACGGATTACAAAACTGGTGGCATTCTTTTGCTCTGCTCACTGGCAGACAGTCAGTAAAGTCACTTTCAGCATATAACTCAAGCGATATTTATACAGGCTTAATAGGTTTATAGGTAGGAAATTATATTTGGATCAGGTAATCCAGCAATTTGAAATGTTTGTTTCATGTTTTACCTATTAAAATAGGTGTTACTTTTATTATTGTGTCAACTAAGACATCCTCTATCTACCACATGCGAGATACCTATAGGTATGGTCATGCGCATAGTTGGGTAGGTACTTATTTTTCATGCTTTCCTTTACAAGATGATTCTTTGCTTTATGTAGGTAGGTAGGGAGGTAGGTATGTTTTAAATATTATATTATATATCTATCATATCTAATTCCGACACTGTAATTACCAATTACATAAGAACCTACCCACACATTAGGTAGAGGTATCTATGAGTAGGTAGATATTATAGTGTGTACGATTAAATAGCATATAATTAGCTGGTACCAACAGAGAATTACTGTCGTCAAATTATAACGTACCGTTATGATCAATATTGGATGATATTGATATAAAATTTAATTTAATATAATTGTTAGCGACACAGCATGTATCACTGAAGACACAAAGTTACGCCGCTTTATTTATAAAGGCAACACCTTTAATAACATTAATTCAGCCGGGATTGGTGTATAATTCAAATCTCTTTTTCTGTATGATCGTAATTTACATACACTAAATAAAAAGCGGTGTCATCACAAAAGATATTTGGAGGCAATATAAACATAATATCAATTTAAATTCCTTGTTAGTGGAGCGAAAGCCGACATCATACCTGAAATTGGCCGCCTCCCATTGGTTGGCAGATCGACCAATCAGAGGCGTGTATCGCGCCCCGCGCTATGACCCCATGCGGGCAGGCGGGTCTCGAGTCGGAGGCAGACTCTCGGCACCGCAGTACCTTTTCACACCTCGTATCGAAGTGACGTGAACTGACGTGTGTTTTCATTATCTTGGAACATATCGGTCGTGAAAATGCCGCGGCCATCTCGCGAATCGTACGGCGATCAGAAACCACCATACTCGTACATATCGCTGACGGCGATGGCGATATGGAGTTCCCCGGAGCGCATGTTGCCGCTGTCGGAGATCTATCGTTTTATCATGGACCGCTTCCCGTACTACCGTCGGAACACGCAGCGCTGGCAGAACTCGCTGCGACACAACCTCTCCTTCAACGACTGTTTCGTGAAGGTGCCGAGACGTCCGGACCGGCCCGGGAAGGGTGCCTACTGGACCCTGCACCCGCAGGCCTTCGATATGTTCGAGAACGGGTCGCTGTTGAGACGGAGGAAGAGGTTCAAGCTGCAGAAAGGAGAGAAGGATAACCTGAATGCCGAGTTAGCAGCACTTGCGAGCTTCAACAGAGCCTTCCTAGCTCGTCAGGCGGGTGGCGCGCCGCCGCCGCCGCCGATGCCGACGGCAACGCTCTACACGCCAATGTGCCCACAGCTGAGTCCAGAGCCGGCGGAATTGCCAGAAATCACAACAGTGCTACCTCGGGAGAGACCACGACGGGCGTTCACGATCGAAGCGCTATTGGAGCCGGAGCCTCCGAGATCGTCGCCGTCGCCGCCGCAGATGTTGATGCCTGTGCAGGTCCCTCGACTGGAGTTCTCCATGCCGTCGTACATGCTGGCTGCCCACAGGTACCAGGCCGAGCTGCTGCAGGCAGCGGCTCACGCGCTGCGCCCCTGCTACCTCACACCGCCGCCGCTCCCCGTCGCGTGACATCCGCGCCTTGGAACCTGTTCCAATATCTCGTGCAATGCTAGGCTGTAAGTACAGAATTTAAAGACTTTCTTAGGCAAATAGTTGAAATGTACATAAAACTTCTGTCGTACACAGAAAATGTTTAAAAAGAATGGTTAGAGCATAATACAAAGCGAAAATAAGTCCGTTCTTTGTAGTTTAGGTGTAAAATTGCGCGCATTTTAGCGACGGCAAATTTTAAAATTAAAAGTTGAAACATTAATAACGAAATATTCTTAAAAGCCAATTCTAATGTTACTATTGTATATACTTAGTGATCTCAGATGTGTATGTGGTGTATTTATTAACTGTATGTAATTAATGCTTTTGTCGAAAATTTGTGAGTTATGATTGTAGGGGAAAAAATGATTCTTAGATGAAAATGTTATTTATTTCTTGTTGCTTTTGTATATAACTAATATTATTGTAAATATTATTTTAACTGTTATAGTTCTAGTAAGATATTGAAAATAAAAGTAAAACTATTATAAAGATTTGTTTCATTCAAAAACTAAATAAAAACATTTTTAAACTTTGTTATTCGGAAGAAATTATGCCTAATAAAAAATAAGTAACAACCCTTTTTTTAAGTTTAATTAATTTATAAAGTTGGTGAACTGTGTTGTTATTACTAAAACTTTTTCTAGGTTAAAGAGTTTACAAATATGTATGTACACAGAGAGTTATTAAATAGCTTAACTATTGCATTCATCCTACCTAATCAAAATCTGGTATGACGAAATGTTAAAATGGATTTAGCTACCGTTTACATTTTTTTACTATTCGAAGGGTTTCGATTCCGGGTGGTATTTGGTGGCTAATCGAGTTACTATGGTTTTTTATAATAAATTGGCCCGCGGTGCTCCGTACCACATCCTTCTTGGGAGGGCCCGTGGTGCAAGGGGTTATTTAAGTGGTAAAAAATGGTAGTCGAGGTGGTCTGTTTCACGGTGTAACGTGGTGTAACGACCCACGTTTGTGCTCTAATAGAACGTGATATTGGGTCCATTTTAACAATTGCCGAGTCATCGACCCCCATGCTGGGGCCACTTGAACTTATAACTTGCATACTTATAAATTATAAAACTTATAAATTGGGCTAAATAATGGAACATATTAAAAATTTCCAGCATATGGAAATCCTGTATTGAATTGGTAATGTAGCGTAATTGAACACTTATATTAAATAAGATAAAATATGTTAAAGTACTGTCATTATGTACTGTGTAAAATTAGCATGTCTTATGCGCTGTAGCCCCGTTATAAATAGAACTAAAAATCTAGCCTAACACACACATAGTATAAGATATCTTTCTGCGTTCCTATCAAAGGATAGGTCTACCTACTTGTGACGCTGTATCATTTCGCAATTGACTTTTTGTACTTAAATATCAAGGATAAACTTAGGTATTCGACAAGAAAGAAATTATTAGTATGTAATGATTTCTCAAATTTACTTGAATGCAAATAAAATTATTTTTTTAAATAAATTAGTTATATATTTTATAACCACAGCGTTTCAGACCTTTGTCACGGATGGAATCAGGTATTAGAGAGGGTGCAGATTTCATAAGATATTATCAATAGGTAGGTAGGTAGCACCCGCAGATTTATAATTATTTTTATGAAATGAATGAAAATGAAAATATTTTTATTCAGTACAAATTACTTTTTCACACCGGTTTAACCCTAGCCCTGTCTTGAGAAGCAAACAAACCGGCAAAACAAACTCAGCGGGCCTCATGATCATCATGAGCGGGAAGTATCTCTTTCAATATAAAAAAAACAATATTATAATATTATATAAGATATACAATCAAGTTACAATAATTATTCTACAAAATCAGTCTGAAAGGATGGTACTATTCCCAAGGTTGGTCTCTGACATATAATCGACCTACCTACCTTATACCTAATAACCCTTACCACACAAACGTTCTTTAACAACTTTCTTAATTTCAACAAAATTTCTTAATTGAAAGTTTTTGGACACATTCTGGGATTCTAATGCAGATCCGTATATATTGCCCCCTAAAAGAATTTCTTGTTTTTGCCCGTTTCTCGTATTCATGTCCTGTACTGAATTCGCTTGTGTTCTTTCGTACATACAAGACATTATCTAAAATGTATTGAGAATCAACAGTCAGTACACCAATTTCCTTAAATGTATCTCTTATTGATGTATTAGATGTACTTTGTATATTGCACGAATAGCTCGCTTCTGTAGCACGAAAATAGTATGTATGTCAGCAAGCGTTTCCCGACTAAAGTATGACATAAGACATAACACTGTGGAAGTAGCTAAAATAAATAAATTTAGCAGTATCTTCATTCGAGATTTGTCTTATTGTTCTAACTGCTGCCGAACTAAGTCCAGTTAGTAATCATACCTATTTACGATTAGTTAGCCCAATTCAAAGTATGCATGTAGATATTATGTTCAACTAACCACAGCTGTGGCGTCGACGACTCTGCAATTGTTGGAGTAGACATACCAATAATTATAATCGATATTAAGAACCATCGCGTTAGAAAATGTGCACATACGGAAGTTGGCTCAAATCTTAATAAAGAATACCGAGTTCTTCTAAGGTTGACACTAAGAACCGTGAGGCTATTAGAATGAAAAAAAAAAATCTAATTTCTAATGAAATAGGTTGGATGCGTCCCTTTGTTTTGGATCCTTTGATACAGTTCTTAATCAATTCCAAAACCAAACGTAACATCTTAAAACTGCATGATCTTGTCTCATGCAATTTTAAGTCTTGCAGTTTTAAGGTTAGGTAAAATTTACGGCAATTTTAATTGAAACTCGTTTTTCGAACCTCGAAAAAAGGCCGGAATTAAATACTTAAAAAAATCATGATTAAATTTGTTGAATTATAAAGGCTTATAGTGAGGTTAGGTAGCTTATATTTTTTTAAGAATCGGACTGCGAAATATTATTTTTAAAGTGAAACCTTATTACCAATTTGCATACTTCATTACACTTCCGTAGTCTGCCTGCTACGCCAACGTAGCATTGCTACGGTATCGTAGCATATGTAGCCGATATACCTCGTACTTTAACATAGCTCGCCTCATCTGGCCTTATATGTAATACGTACATTTAAGTTCAATATCTTTATCAATATAATTGTTCGCTTGCATCGTGGTAGCTTAAAATTATATTAATACCTTTTTAATATCTTTAGTTGTTATTGCATAGGAGAGAAATGGCCACATGTAATACATATTTGATAGAGAGAATTAATAGGTACCTATATAAGAATATTTATCCATATGTAGTATAGATTAAAATATAAAAAATTGGGTGGTTGAATAAGAGGGCTATTTGGCGGTTTAATGATGTCACGAACATTATGTACGAAACGCGGTCTGTGAACAGTCCTTTTTGATGTAGAAACATCAACAAGATTCTTTTTTTTTTTTTATGATATAGGAGGGCAAACGAGCAATTAGAGTCATTCTGATAACTACCGACGCCCATAGACATTCGTATAGAAACTACACAAATGCGCTGCCCTCCTTTCTCCTCTCACCTCCATGGACCATCGGCTACTTACACACCGCACGAAACGCGACAACAAAGCTGTTACTTCACGCCGGTCTCGTGTGAGCGAGAGGTACCTCCCCGGTCGTGGCGGCCCAATTCGGCTGCATGCAAGCATGAAGTGCGGCACTACCTATTACTGAATTCTTATGGTTCTAATGTATTTTAGCAAAAAGCACAGACAAGGCAGCCTATTTTTAGAAGGAACTTTAGTCGAATACCTGGCAATAAATTTCAGGTTTTTTTGTTCAGCAGTTTCAGGTGTGCATTGATCGGTCATTAAGTCAGGACATACCAATGCGCTAGGATCGTTTCTTCCGTTTTCTTAATCTAATTTTACTTGGTCTTTAAAATTAGTGTTTTCTTTATTAAAAATGTATAATATGTTTAGTTATGTGCTACATTGTTGCCTGGGAAGTACCGGCTGCCACCGTGACGCTTACTTACTATACTACTACTATCATTTAGAAATATAATAAAAATAATCAAATCAAATCAAAAAGTTTTTATTTAAAATCGAATTACAGGAATTACTTTTTGAACGTCAACAATAAAATCTACGACCGGTTCAACCCTAGCCCTATCCTGAGAAGAACCGGCGAAACAAACTTAGCGGGCCTCATGTTGTGATATGTAAGATTAATCGAATTATAAATAATAAATCGAATTAAAAATAAATTAATAATACGAAATAAATAAATTAATAATACAACATTAAATCAAATTAATAATATATAAATATTAACTAATTACTTTTATAACGTCAAGAATTTTATCTATGACCGGTTTAACCCTAGCTGTTAACTAATAAGAACCAAAACAAACTCAGCCGGTTTCAGCAATCACTTAACCCGGCGTCATGGGGGCTGGGTCAAAATTACCCGCGCTTTCGGAGATCACCTATAATTTTGCGCAGACGCGCTCGACGTTGCCGCTCTTCTCTGTAGCTGGAGTTATAGAGTCCCTGTACACGTTAATTTCGCGAAATCAGTCGGACGAGAGCCGCATTGGAAGCTACAAGTGTTGTGACGAGAAAAATGTAATAATGACCCATGCCTGTTGTCCGTGTAACTATTTTATGCCATTTTTGTCAATCACGGTTTAAGTGGTTTATTGTTGTTTTTGATGCTTTTTTTTTTGTTTTACTATATTGTTTTGTGGTTTTGACGTTTTTTATTCTGTCAGTAGGTATTAGGAATAATTATGGACGCAAATGTGTTTTTACCTCCCAATTTGCCTTTCAAAAGGACATCACTCTTGTGTCGCATATACTTAAAAAGAACAAGGTAGTGTTGCTGATGTCAAGCCTTCATCATGACGACTCTATTGATAGTTCAACCGGCGAAAAGAAAAAACCAGAGATCAACACCTATTACAACACAACAAAATGTGGAGTTGACGTCGCTGATGAGTTGAGCGCAACGGATGACGTGTGTCGTAACTCAAAGAAGTAGCCGCTGACTATTTTTTATGCGGTGTTAAACATGGCGGCGATAAACGAATTCATTTTACACCGCATAAGCAATCAGTCAAATCAAAAACGACGCCGATATTTGAAAAATCTAGGCCTTGCGCTTGTCAGTGACCACTTGAAAGTACGCCGCAACGTTCTAAGTTTGCCACGAGAACTTCGCAAAAAAAATCTGGCAGTTTTCAGGCGAACCCGTGGATGAGCCCCCGGTAAAAAAAACAAATGCTCGTAAGAGATATCAAATATGTCCTGCAAGCAAAGATCGTAAGACAACTCACGTGTGTCAAGGATGCAAGAAACATATTTGCCCTCAACATATAGTGCCTTTCTATCCCTCTTGCGTTAACTATGATGATTCTCCTTAGTTTTTTGTATTGTTTAATATTATGTTATTGATGTATTGTGTATGTATTATGTAATGTTGTTTAAAAATTTAATATTGCCAAAAAATTTAATTATTTTAAGTTTTGCTAGAGGAAGCCAAATATGTTAATAAATTAGTGTATGTTTTTCAAAGTCTAGTTATTAATAATAAAAGTTTCTATTTTCATTATATTTTTCGTTTTTTATTACCCTAATAACAGTTATTTAATGCTGATAATAAATAATATTCATTATTTTTAATAGATTCCGAAATATACACAATTCATATCCAGGTAATTATGACCAAGCCCCCACGTCCGTGTAACCATTTTCCACCCCCATGACGCCGGGTTAAATATATATAAATATACAATCTATGGTTTAGAATAATTATTACCCAGAAACTAATTATTACTAAGGTGTAGAATCTGTTATAAACTCTTAAAATATTCTTTTGCACATAAAATTGATAAACAAATTTTTAAGTATATTAATTGAGACTTTTTGGACGCCTTCTGGGATACTATTGTAGAGGTATATACATAACCGACGAAAGGAATTGCTTACACTATATTAGTGTATATATAAATACGCTAATATAAACTAATATAAAATAACTGATAAGTCTATAAACTAATACATAAAGTTTGTATGTTTAAGCAATCTAGAAACATAATTTTCATCGATTAATCTTGTATTTCTTTTAAATTTGTACAGCTTGTAAAAAAATATAAGGAACTTGGTTTCATTATACAATATATTTTATTGCCTTTGTAATTATAATAGTGCTAAATTACATATTTTATTTGTCATATTTTTTTAAATTAGCAATTATATTTAAATGGCGTTCGCAAGATTATGTAAATCCTGTGTTAGTTATGTGCGTTTTGTGAAATTTGAAAATGCATAAAAAATGTAATTATAATATATATATTACTGAAGCTTATTGGGACTTGTTTAAAAAAAAAAAAGGAATAATCATGCTGGGGTTACGCGAGCATAGCCACGGGGCACAGCTAGTAGGTAATATAGACTATCACCGGAACACCGGAATAGTGCCGCTTTCTGTTAGTGAAAGAATTTTCATGATTGGAATTTGGATCTGTATTCCAGAACATTAAACCTGGTATTTGGTAAGAGGTAGTGCCACACTGCATGCTTGCATGCAGTCGAATTGGGCCGGCACGACCGGGGAGGTACCTCTCGCTTACATGAGACTGGCGTAAAGTGACAGCTGTGCTGTCGCGTTTCGTGCGGTGTGTAAGTAACCGGTGGCCCATGGAGGTGGGAGGAGAAAGGAGGGCAGCGCATCTGTATAGCCTCTATGCGGATGTTTGTGGGCGTCGGTAGTCATGAAAATGGCTCCGGCTGCTCGTTTGCCCTCCTATATCATAAAAAAAAAAACCTGACAAAATTTATTGCGGTTGAATCGGGCCAGCACGACAAAGAAGCTGGAATACCCTTTGATGACGTCATAGCGTCGTAGTGATAGCTGTGCTATATACAAGGGTCCAAGAATTGCAATTATTTTGAACTGGCTGCGCCCCGCGGTTTCACCCTCGTAAATTTCGATTCCGTGGAAAATAGAAAATCATCCCATGGCATCCCATAGGAACATTTTTTTCGAGATGAAAACTATTCTACGTGTTAATTACTACTCTATGTGTATGCCAAATTTTATGAAAATCGATTAAGCAGTTTTGGCGTGAAGAAGTAACAAACAAACATACAAACTTACGCATTTAATATTAGTAGGATAATAAGGTTACATAGATTGCTATAGGCCCTTGTATGACTTTGTATTATAACTTATAGCGGGTCACTTCTACGTGGCTAATCCGGCGCTGGGTAGTTACCAAACCGGCTGCTCGTTTGCCTACGCTGTAGAACAACATTAAACCGCTACATAATCCGATAATATCAACCAATAAAATTACTTTTCTTGGTCGACAATTATGGATAAGAAATCTGTCCATTTATCACGCTAAAATTATAAATGTGAAAGTCAGTTTTTCGTTTATTTGTTAGTTGTCACGCAAAAGTGGCTGAACTGATTTATTTGAAATTTAGAGCACAGAGAATCTATGAAATATTTTTTATTAGGTACTCATCATTGGTCAAACGAGCCGTTGCAACTAGCAGCGTATGATGAATGACGTGCACAGACATCAGCATAGCATTTGTTAAGCAGAAGCACTACCCTCCTACCCTTCACCTTTTTAATAGGCACTCAAAAACCACAGAGTACGATTCAATTCAATGAAGCATGGCACTATCTTACCTACTACTTGTTACCGACATGGTTGGTCAGGATACAGACCTATTGAAAATACTTACAGGTTTTATCACCATTCTTTACTTCTAGACAAAGAGCTCAATCATAATTAGATATAGTATTTTTAACAAACTACGCCGTAACCACTGAAGGAAGAAAAAAGAACAAACATAATAAATAATACTCGGAGAGCTAAAACTACTCAACCGACTTAGATAAAATGACATACTTTTACGGTTTACTGAAGTCAATTGATTTATATTTAATTCATTAATTAATCACAAAGGTAACATGGGCTATAACATCTTTGCAATGTTGTATCGGTAAAGTACAACCTCCCCAATAATCACTGCAATATTTTGCGTATTTTCTCCTTTTCTACAACATTATTTTACAGGTCAATCTACAGTATGCACAAAAGATGTCAAAATCAAACACCTAGTGGCGCTTTGTACATAAATAAATATTTGTTTTATGTACACATACCGAAGCAGATGTCTGTGGATAGTTATCCCTCAAATAATCGGCCTCTTAACACCCAGACACCACCTGTGGAACACAACCCCTAATCTCCTTATTAATATCTAACACATTGTACCATTTTTTATCCACACACCAACACGAAAACGTATATTTATTTTGCGTTGATGGTGTAAAATCACAAGGGAATTGTGTGCAAAGTAATTTTCTTATCAACCAGAGATTTGTTCGAAATATACCAAATTAAACTACTTTTTGCGAATTATGTAAGGTTTCATTTCAGTATTTTTTTAACATTTGTGTAATTTGTAGGGATATTTGGGGATGATTGGGGTGGGTTGCTGTAATGCGACAGAAATATATCAAGGAGGTAGAGAGGTTTTCGGCTTTCCCGTTATATATTTTATTGTTATTGAAGCCAAAACTTCATTAGCCTCGCTGGGAATTTTTTTATAAGTGCGCATCAGAAAACATGCTATACGCATGCTGTACGTAGCGCAGGAATGTAGAGCTACATTAATTCGTAGCATCTACGCATCTAGTTACTTTATTTAAATATTGGCAGTCCCTATATGCGAAGGGTTGTTTTTATTATTTATTTTTAATTTTAATTGTTTGTAATTTTAGTTATATAAAATATAATATTTTTTGTATTTTCTGATTACAATTAATTGGAATGAAGCTACAAAAACAAAATATTATTAATGTCTTTTAGCCTGGAAGATGGATTGAATAACTGTTATATCACCATTTATGTTTTTTTATCAATAAATAAAAAATAATATAACAAGAGAAAGAGATTTCTGGTGCTTTGTCTGGAAATGGCAGCAAAGCATTCCTCTTTCTTAAAGGCCGGCAACGCGTCTGCAAGACACCTAGTTTTGCGGATGTCTATGGTCGGCGGTAGTCATTAAGCACCTGCTCGTTTGCCCCGTATATCATAAAAAAGCGATGAAACGTGATAAGGAACATAGTACATCTCCGAACAGATTTTAAGAGAAGATTCAAGATAAAATCTATTCGAATAAATAATCTTTACTTTACAGTGAAATCAAAAACAAGAAAAGATGGACATATTATTTTAATTTGGCTATACTTAACAATTTAAAGTGCCTTATAAATTAACGGAATCCAGTAAATAATAAAAAAAATAAATTTAATCGCCATGCTGCTTAAAACAAATTCAAAAACTAATTTTGCTCACAACATATCCACTAAATCCATTTCTGTAACACTTGCATGCACTTGACTTGACGTAACTACGTAACATGTCAAGTGGAATTGATGACAAAACTCCGGATGTTGTTGGTTACTAGTCGACTTGAATGGCACTTGTACTTGATTAAGTACAGCCCAGCTTTATAAAAGACTCTTTATATAACACTCATGTCGCTTTATTTATTTTAGAGAACGCTCCTGATAAATCAAACCACTTATGAATGTTTATTTTAACTTACAATTTGTAAGAGGTAGTGCCACACTGTATGCAACAGTCTAATTGGGTCGGCACGACCGGGGAGGTACCTCTCGCTTACACGAGACTGGCGTAAAGTGACAGCTCTGCTGTCGCGTTTCGTGCGGTATGTAAGTAGCCGGTGGCCCATGGAGGTAGGAGGAGAAAGGAGGGCAGCGCATCTGTATAGTCTCTATGCGGATGTTTGTGGGCGTCGGTAGACATGAAAATGGCTCCGGCTATATCATAAAAAAAAAACAATGTTCACTTGTTGGTTTTTTTTTTAATTGGAAATTTGGAATTTATGAAATAAAAAATAAAAATACATTCGACTTTGTTACACAAGTTTTTTTATAATATAAGTAAGGGCAAACGAGAAATCGAAGCCATTTTCATCCAATTTCTACCTCCATGGGCCACCGGCTTCTTTCACATCGCATGATTCGCGCCTATCACTATACGCGTTTCGTGTAAGCTGTAGGTATCTCCCGGGTCGTGCTGACCAAATTTGGCTACATGCATGCACGCAGCGTGGCATTCCCTCTTACTAAAGTTGTCAAGTCATGAACGACTTTCAATTTCTATTTCATTTGCCAAAGAATGTTTCTAAAACAATTAGTACCTGTCCTACGGCTTTAATTCGCTATAATCCTATTTCTTCATTCTCCTATATCAGAACGTTGTAAAAAAACCGGCCAAGTGCGAGTCAGTCTCGCACACCGAGGGTTCCGTAGGAACGGGAGGTATGAGCAAAAGTAATAGACATTGAGAAAATTACACTTCCTTGCGACAAACTTATATATGCGGGTGCTTGCATACATTTAGTATGAAACGAACTACATGCATAAGTTGGTAATGATTTTTCCAGTGATATAAATTTTATTTGCCAATTTTTAGATTTATTCCTATATGTATACTGTAAGGTCTTACTTCTTGCCAAATTTCAGAATTCTAGCTCAACGGGAAGTACCCTATAGGTTTTCGAAAAAGTGCGTTTTCATACAAAATTTGTGCATAAATGGCTATAACTTTTTATTGCGTTAACTTAGAAGTGTGATTTTTTCAAGGCATCAAGACGTAACTGACCTCCGTATTTGACAAAGATTTCAGCTTAATCCCTTCAAGCGTTTTAGAGAAAAAGGTCTTGACAGACGTACAGACGGACAACAAAGCGATCCTATAAGGGTTCCGTTTTTTCTCTTTGAGATACGGAACCCTAAAAAGATAACCTAAGCAAGATGGGAGAGAAGTTAGGCAAAGTACCAACGCATTTACAATCTGGAACATTGTGTGTGTAGGTGGGCAAACCACCGCCGACCTCTTGGCTCGTGTAAATACATTTTCTTTTCTGTAATCAATTAGAAGCTGAGATATGTAACTTGTTTACATCTAACAGATAAATTTCATGTAACAAAGACTTTTCTACACCACTAAGGACATTAAAGAACCATACAGACGAAGCCACTACTCGCAATAGTCGATAAATAAAATATGTAGTCTAACCAAAGGCAGCTTTTATAACCAACAACGCGGAGAAGGTTAACCACCAAGCCGCTCTGATATAAAGTTGGCACGCACATTTACTTTCGATTTCTCTATTAATAGCTTTTACTGGCAATTAAAACGATGTTTCACTAGCTGATTCTAGTGACTCTGTCTGCTGTTTCACAACTTGTTATAATTTTTAACTACCTTGCCAAAATTTGTCAGTTTACTTATATAAGTAAGTTTATTTGCAAGCTCTCTACAAGAGATTTAGAGCTACAAATATGATGAATGCCTATCATTTTATTTTCCTTTTATTAATAGGTACGTGTACCATTCGGCTTTGATTTGAACTGACCTACTAACACTAAAACCATGATGCTGCTAATTTTAAATTTCCTTAGCCAGAGCCTATTCAATAAAATGAACAGTGTAGTTGGCCCTTAAGGGGAAACTGTTATTTTTAAGACTGTTTAAGAACTGCGATAGACACGTGACATCTTAGTTCTATTGTGTTTCCCACGGAGATATTCTTAAAAATATATTATTTACGCACATATTGTGCTGTCTCGCTCAGTGATAATAAACAAAACAGATTATTAACTCGTTATAATGAATCATGTTCACTTTTAGCTGAACATTTGTTAAGCTACAAGTTAAGGCGTGTTTACACTGTAAATAAAACACAAGTTTCTAAATATGAAAAACCCCTGGACTGTAAACTGTTGGAGAACAATCACCAACAACTTACACACATTTTAATAAAAATGTAAACCTAAGGGCAGTGTGTCGCGTAAAAAAATATTTCAGGTCTTCTTGACATGGCAATTCTCTATTTTTGTCTCCATGGACTTTGTATGAATAGACTAATAATAAATATAAAATATTAGTATGGCAGATTTTTCTGCTATTTTCTTTTTATACTTTTTTTTTCTTTAATCTAAAAAATTAGTACCTATTAAGATTTATTTTTCTCACCTTCTGCTATCGACTGTCTATGTGTCGACTAATCGTGTTTCCAAAGAAGTACTAGGTGTATACGAGTCAAGGCTAGTCTGAGAATTCTACTTTGAAAAGCGCACGATTAGGTAACTATACTTATTATATTGCCCTACATATGATTATATAGGATGAATGTGCATCTATATGTTTGTATTATGAAACGGAACTGAAAATTAACAAATCGCACGAAATGCGAAACTCTATTTTTAACGAAATCTATTATATACTGACTAACTATTTACTCCCAATTCATTTTAAATCATCATACTAATATTATAAATGCGAATGTAAGTTTGTTTGTTACCCTTTCACGCGAAAACTGCTCAACCGATCATCATGAAATTTTGTACACATGTTCTTGGAGGTATTAGAAGTAACATAGGATAGCTTTTATCCCGAAAAAATGTTCCTGAGGGATTACGCGGGCGAAGCCGCGGGGCGCAGCTAGTAATTTTATATATTTATTTTTTCTATATATTTGCGTAAGGATATTAGCGTTTTTATAATGAAAAGTGAAAAATCGATCGTAATAAGAATACTAGAAACAGGCTGTGTTTATTTAAACATTTATTACTTACTAGCTGCGCCCCGCGGCTTCGCCCGCGTAAATTTCGATATCGTGGAAAATCATTCCATGGCATCCCTCAGGAACATTTTTTCGGGATAAAAAGTATCCTATGTTATTTCTAATACCTCCAGGAATATGTGTACAAAGTTTCATAATGATCGGTCTAGTAGTTTTGGCGTGAAAGCGTAACAAACAA
>LUGF01044657.1:252478-270201 GCA_001625245.1 Calycopis cecrops
TTTAAATAATTTTATATATTTATTTTTTCTATATATTTGCGTAAGGATATTAGCGTTTTTATAATGAAAAGTGAAAAATCGATTGTAATAAGAATACTAGAAACAGGCTGTGTTTATTTAAACATTTATTACTTATTACTTAGTGTTAATTTAAACACTAAGTATGCTTAAGTAACATACTTAGTGTTAATTTAAACACTAAGTATGCTTAAGTAACATACCTACATAGTGTTTATTTATATGCTTAAGTAGGACATCTTTTTTAAAAGCGAACTAACTATAAAGTAAGGTGCTGGCATCGCAATATTCTCACGTATATTTTCATTCTTACCACGCGTTAAAACCAGGAAATCCCTGACTGTCGTAGGGGAAAAACATAAAATTGTCTAAAAGCCTTTTTACAGGGTAGTGGAGCTGCGTATAACATGTTTGGTGACTCGAATCATTTTCATCTGCATCGTCACTAAAGAAGAAGTTGTTTAGTAGATCTAGTAGATAGTTATGTATTTCTATCTTCTATAAGTCTATGTATCTTTAACTTTGATAAGCAATAAGTGAGTAATTCTTGCTCCTCCGAAACGGCTACATAATTATAGATATATCTAGAAATTTTGTTTGCAGGTATGAGTATAGGTCGTAAAGTAAGTTTTAACTATTTACTCCGATATTTTAACGCGAGAGTAACCGCAGGGCACAGCTAGTAACCCATAAAGTTTTATAACAATATTAAAACTCCTTTTATTGCCTCGCAAGACAAAAGCAAGTTATAAATATATTCCAGAATCACTTGGACGTAAGTAACGACGAGGGAGACTTGTTACTGGCTGCTAGACATACCGTCGGCTTGGCTGTGCCGTCGGCTATACCCATTACTTAGTTTTATTGTAGGCACCTACCTGTAGGTATTATTTAATAAGGTAGTACCATATTAACTTGCCAAATTAGGCCGGTATGACCTCTATCTCAAAATGTGCCTAGTGTGAATAGTCCACATATTACTCATTATCAAATCCAGCGGAGTAGTGACACTCTCCGATTGTGAATGATGTCTGCTGCAGAGGCGGTGCCGGAGACAATCGCCGGAACTGCTCCGCGGGGCGTCGGGTAGAGCTGGGCTTTCATCTTTAGCGTCGCCGGTCGCATTTTGTTTGTGATACCTTTAATGGATTCCATTGATCATAATGTGTGATGTTTGTATGTTCACAGGATGAATTTGAATGAAATTAGATTTAGATTACAATGCATATACAATATAATAACATAAGGATTACTTTTAATACCGATATTGGTTTCTTGATATAGATTATATTTTTTTTATATGTTATAGGGAGCAAACTAGCAGGTGGTTAGTGATTACCGCCGCCCATAGACATCCGCAAAACTAGGTGTCTTGCAGATACGTTGCCGTTTAAGAAAGAGGAATGTTCTTTTCTTGTAGAATGTTAATGTTAGAGATAGTTCGCGACGTGTTACTTTATTTTTACGATGTTTTTAGAGGTAGTAGTAGCGATAAGGTTACTTCTGCCTCGTAACAATATTAAATCGTAGTTTAATTTATGTATAATAAAACTGTCTCTCAATTCAACGGTAGAGAGAGATTCTGACGCCTCATCCACTCTAAATATAAATGCCTCTTAAAGCCTTGGAAATGAGAGGTTATCGGTTAGAGCAGATTGTAAAAAGGTACTTTCACCGTCATCATTATCGTCCTAATCAGCCTTTATTGGTCAACTGCTGGATATAGGGTTCCTTCAATGAACGCCAAATAACCGACCTCCTGCTACGAGGCACCGTAGGATTCAATGGGTTTGTTTATGTAAATAAGTAAATAGTCCATGACTCACTACAACAGAGAGCGGGAGCTCTCTGTTGTAGTATGAACCTGTCTCCTATTTTCTGAATTCCGTGATATCTACAAAAAAGACTGCAATTATGATACAAATGCATAATTTTAATTAAACTTTACTGCTATATGATAGTAGGAAAACAATTCAAATATTAATTATTTTATTTACAATTAATAAGATCCGGCTTTTCCGATCTTTGGTGGAGGCTTTTGCCCAACAGTGGACATCTTCCGGCTGATGATGATGATGATGATACAGAGCCGACCTGAAACATAAATCAGCTGCATTGTAATGTGCAGTGGATTTGGGCCGGCGCGACCGGGGAGGACCTCTCGCTCAAAGTGACAGTATGTTCTAGCATTTCATGTGTTTGTATTATTGTTTGTCAGTTTTCGGTGGTTCATTGGTGGAGGAAAAGGGAAGGAAGTAAACGTGATAGAATTGCCCTCCTATCCTCTTTCTCTTGGGCATACAAACGCTTAATATACGTGCAAATATTGAAATTAAAATGGCAAACCATATTTGGGTAACATTTAAATACTTTCTCTTAGTTAGCTACTATGATACCCAAACACCTGACACCACCTTTTTGTTATATAAGGAAAGGTGGGTATACATATTTTGCTCCACGTAGAATAATGTTTTCATTCTAATGGGCGAATCTTGGCTGAGTAACTTGTCATTTTTACCTCATGATTCATTTGACTTCTCCGAAAATGCTCTACAAAAGAAACGAGATCCTCTTTGCTCATGTGTCATTGACATCAACTGACTAAACACTGATAATGATGATTGTCAATAAGTGGCTACAATTCGTACAGTAAACAAAACATAAGTCGTAAGAATAACCAAATCTACTTACCTGTTATGTGAATCATTAGCAAACCTTTTTTGCACACCGTATTACACTTTTTTTAAACAATCTGCAAATATTTAAGCATTGCCAGAATCAAAATCAACTGTATGCGTGTGTGTTTAAGGTAAGAATTCATTTAGGGGCTAGTGTTGTGGCCATTAGAATCGTAGTTTCATAGTGATGGTGTGAAATGAGTTCTTTGTGGGCGCCGCGGTACCGTTTTGAGGTATGTTTTTGTTGTGTTTTTTGTATAATACCGAGCGTGTGGGACTTGACACGTAAGTAGGGTTGCCAATTACTAACAGGATTTTTACGAAATCGCAATAAATATAAATAGGTTTGACATTGAGAGAAGAGATCATGAACGTGATGAAGAATGAAGGAAAAGAAAAATGTGTATTAAATGTCGGTAAGAATTTGAAACTCCTTAAAAGTAGAAAGAAAAGTCTGAAAGTTTAGTTTTGATTTTTTTTTGCCTGTGGTAATTGGTTTTTGTAACCTAAGCCAAGTTTTTATTTACAATGATATAATATAATCTCAAATTGGTGGCAACCCTGAACGTAAGTATTGTTAATTTCTTATACGTTTGTAATGTGGATCTGTTTGGTTAACCCAGTTTTTTGCGTAACAAACATCTTTGAGGCAATTATGTGTGATTTGTATAAGAGTTGTTATTTTTTTTACTTTTCTCATAAGTGTTTAAAATCTTATTTTATCCACAGCTGCCACTTCTATACCATCAGAACTTAAGCGACTTGAAGGTTTTATATGATCGGAGTTCTGAAATGTAAGTAATCCTATTCCTGTCGAATGAAGCCAGTGCGATTGACAGGCTCTTTCATATATGATGGTAGGCACTAGGTCGTAAGAGGGAGTGCCGTTGCTTCTCTGCTGACTGGTACGACCGGGGAGCTACTTCTGGATCAAGCGTTTCCGGTCGCGTTTCACATGGTATAATAGTGTCTGGTGACATAACATGAACATAACATGGGTGGTGGAAGGAGGCTGACGCGTTGGCCGTATCTGCATCACCAAGAGGTCGTCTATTTATTTGCTCCATTGTATAAAATGTACTTTTTTAAGCACAAAACGGCTGAGTATTAGTACTATAAATATGTTACCCGCCGTTAAAATCCTTCCAGTGGTTCAGGCTGTAGCAGAGTACAGACACATATACATACACTAGCTTCCGCACGCGGCATCGCCCGCGTGGATTTCGGACTTCAAAATTGGAATTATTATAGGTACATATAGAATAGAAGAAGAAGAAGAAAATATAAAGAATATATAAACCTTTCTCTTGAATCACTCTATCTATTAAAAAAAGCCCCATAAAAATTGTTGCGTAAATTCAAAGATCTAGACGGCGGAAAGCGACTTTGTTTTATACTATGTAATGATACTCGTATATACATACACACACACGTATATACATAGATATATAGGTATATATATACCTACATACATACCTACAAACAAATATACTGAACAGCAAACAACTTGAACATAAACCATTTCGCCCGTAATCTATATTATTAGGTGTCATCAAACGTCACAGTTTTTGTGACACAATTTTTGACACCTGACAGACTGCGTAAAATCCACAAATAATTAGGGGGTCTGTCAGAACTGGGGACAACCCTTCTACCTGCTGCGACACATGTCCGACGAATTAGATGTTCCAGTCGGACATTGGGGTATATTTAGCATGACACCATTATTGTTAAATTACCATCAATCCTACAAGTATCGGTATTACCGAACCGATACGACCTAGGGATTTTCATAAAAGCTTTTTCATCTCGTAAAGACCGACAACGATCCTGTTACACCTGGTGTTGCAGACGTATGTGGGCGCTCGTGATCACTTAACATCAGATAGCTCGTTTGCCTCCTATGCTATAAAATAAGTCCTACTTATATTATAAAAATTATAAACTTGAAAGTTGCAACTGGACGGATTTTGATGATATTTTGGCAAATAATGTGAATGCAAGACGCTGTGTGTTTGTTATACTTTCACAGCTAAACTAATAAATCGATCATCATGAAACTTTGTACACATATTCTTAGAGGCATTAGAAAAGACATAGAATACTTTGTAACTATTTAAAAAAAATACACATGCGAGAGAAGCCGCGGGAAAAGCTAGTATACATATAACAATTCAATCTAGAATGATACAAATTTATTTATTTATTTATTTTTATTTAATAATTTATGTACATGGAAAAAAACTTATATACTAAACAGGGATAGATTACAAGGCAAGTACAAAGGTACAGCTTATTCCATACAGGAATCTCTTCCAGCAGACCTGATAAACGGAAACGTTTATAAAATTCAGGCCATATTTGGGTGTACATAAAAATAACTTGTAACTAACAAAGTATAATGCATACATATAATTCATAAAAACATACATAC
Organism: Calycopis cecrops; assembly: GCA_001625245.1. Taxonomy (NCBI): domain Eukaryota; kingdom Metazoa; phylum Arthropoda; class Insecta; order Lepidoptera; family Lycaenidae; genus Calycopis; species Calycopis cecrops. Next base: position 257,609 of record LUGF01044657.1, read on the forward strand.
AATAAATATCATATACATACATATATAAATATAATAAAATAAACTAATATACATATGTTATACTATAAGTACTAATATATAAACTTACGTAAATAATATAAAATGATATTATTAAGTTATAGATGAATCAAAAATTTACATAAGATTTAAATAATGCTCTTTCACTCTTTTTTTGAAAAGGCCAAGTTTGTTGTAATCACGAATCTCAGGCGGCAAGGAATTAAAATTTACTTTCATTTCTCAACAAAAAGCTTCTCAAACAAGCTCTTGGGATTGATTTACGCGGGTGGATCTGCAGAACACAGCTAGTGTTTAAATAAATGGACACATTCATAGCAAACGGAAGTGGAGTGTGCGAAGAAGTCATGTGAAGATCTAAAGACGTGTATTGTGTGACAATCAGTGGTCGCAGTATATTTCTATGAAATATAAAACCTGTCTGTATGTATGTCAGTGGTCTCATAGCTTTATGGTATATGTATATCGTATCATAGAGTTCGGTGTAAGGCTCTAAGTATTGTATATTGTACTAGGTGAATCGTGCCTACTTCGAGGCGACAAAAATAAATATTGTTAAATCGATATTAAATATTTAGCCTATGTACTTCCTGGTAATATAGATTTCTATTAGTGAAAGAATGGCAAAATAAGTCTAGTATTTAGTATAGTATTTTAAGTCTATTCGATCCAAACATACAAAAATCTTGTCCTCTATATATATTAGTAATAGTGGCCTATATAGTGGCATAGGTATGGTTGGAGGAGGAGGAAGGAGGGCATCGCATCTGTATAATCTCTATGTGGATGACTATGGCCGTCGGTAGCCATAAACATGGCTCCGAATTCTCGTCTGCCCCTTTAAACTATAAAAAAGTAATATAGATTGCGATACTCACACATCTATGATTTATTAGATTTTTATATATCTATTTCATCAAATGTATTTTTTGGGCTTCCGAAAATCATATAAAAGCTCATCAATACAACTAGTGGAAAATATAGAGTCTGACCTACGTATAAAAACTTGTAAATGAAAAAGAAACAAGAGAAGCAAGTCTACTATATTTTATTCTAGACAAATCATAATATGTACTATTTGTAGTTACGAGTTTTAACATAATATTATGCCTTTGCTCGACGTTTCGACTGGGTTCCACCAGCCGTGGTCCCGAGCCGACTGATGATTTGTTTTGGCTTTTACCTTTAATATTTTATCATGTTAAAACCTGTAAAGTACAATATGTGTAACAAACGCGTAAACCTCAAATAACCATATCTACTATATAAAAAAAATAAATGCATACATAACTGTACAGACTTATGATCTTGGTGTCAAGATATTTATTAAGCTCCGTCTACACAATAAATCTCACATGATTCATAATTAAAGCACGTATAAACGTAACGGGTCGGGAATATGACGGGGAAAAAATCAGAGGTAACATTAAAATGCGGACCGCATAAACGCTTTAATATCGGAGAAAAAATCAGAAAGACATTAGCCCTTTGTGCTGCAGTGGAACGGATTCCGCATCATTATGCGCCAAGATTGATTCCCACACAAAAGCTGTCAACCTCGGGCTGAACGCAAATGCGCGGTTTTTATTGTTGTTACAACAAAATGAAGTCGTAATGAGTAGGAGTTGTCGCGGCCGAATTAGAATACGCCCGAAGTGCGAGAGGAAATTATGCGCTCGGAGGGTTCCGTGAGTAACTCTCTGAAAAGGTAAAATATTATTAAAATTAAACTGCTAGAATTTTTTTTAGAAGTTTATTTATTTCAGTAATAAACAAGGCCTACATTTCACTTACTTTTACGTACTTTTATTGTGATGAACAACATTCCCGTAACATCACACAACATTCACAACAACCCATCAAAAAGGAAAAGCTTATTTTTTATATTTGAGATATAAAAGTAGCGTTTTTAGATGCATTGCTTTTCTGTTTCTTTCTTTTTTCTTTCTGTGTCTTAAACTTTGCTACTTATTTGCGTTTTGCAGCATGTTATGTAAGCCTAAATAATTTGATGGGTTTTAAGAGAAGGGTAGAGTGATTAAGTTAGACTTGCATACATATGAGTTTATTTAGTATTCAGGATTTCGAGTTTTTATTTTTAAACATATAACTACGAGGCTTTACTTTTTCATACGATAAGTTAACACGGATAAAATTTATTTACTGAGATTTTCTACCGATTTGAATTAATTGACTTACTTATGACCACGTAAGAATTCACACGATATTGTGTAGGTACCTACATGTGGGTTCCGAATCTCTTATTGCGGAACCCCAACTGCAGTTCGCATCACATTGCGACTTTAAAATGTTGACATTTGACAAGCGGGCGCTCCGCTGACAAGTTACGCTTGTCACCGCCGGGGCTCAACGAACTCGTCAGTTAATACAATTAGCCATTTATTGTACACTTAGAAATAAGTGTATCGTGTATGATGATGCTATTCACCGTATATATATTCAGTTCATATTTTGTACAATATCTTAAGTCTGTCACACACTAAGCGGATATGATAAGATTTTATATGCGTATAAAACCATCCTTCAATTTATATTATGTATGTATTTGGCAGTAAAATATAAGTTATCTGCGTAGTGTGGTGCTCCTTGAGTTTAGTATAGAGAGAGATATTGACAGATATGCGCTCAGATACAGATGTATTACAGCATTTCCATAGTGTGTGCCTTTACTTTTCCCCTGAGATTCTCCAGGTTGTTCTCGACAGATTTCAAAAACTTCGAACGGAACTTTAAATATAGGCTAATAAAATATAACAACTAATTTGAACGCCTCAGGACGCTCGCGCTATTCAGCGTCTGACAAAGTGGCAAAAGTGTGCACTTTACGGGCAATAATATTAATATTAGTAAACTGGTAGCTACACATGAATTTCAGTCATTGTCATTCTTTCGTTTTTACTCGTTAAATGTCAAAACTGAACACTTGCCCTAGTCACGCTTTATTTATGTTCATCAACAGAAATGAAAAACAGTGTTTCGAACACTCTATTGGAATATCGGTAAACTCCCTTGACTGGCAGCAGCTAGACGTCTCGTCGTTCATCTATAGAGACCTAAAAGCTGATGATGAAAGTTGTTGGTACATTATCAGTGCGTTGAGACGAGCGGAGATGTGAGCGTGTAGTTAGCGGCGAGACTTTTGTCTTGTTTGTTATTAACAACAATGAGCCGGTCAGCGCGGTCAGCCGCCTGAAAGTTCAACGCGTGCAACAAATTGTGATAGGTATGTGCATGACTTAAAAGAAATTATGTAGTTTATTGTTTTCATTTTATATAGTATGTACTTCGGCTGCTGATTGAAAATGATAAGGTAATAGATTCAATGCTGGTTGCAGCTTTAGTTCAAGTTTTATATTAAAGTGTCCTGTAGCTGTTTTCAACATAACTCTACCATATAAATGGTTCATATTAATTACCTATCTAATTAATTACTAGATTATTTGCAATATAAGTTTCACACAGGCTAGCCATACGACTGTTATTAGATTTAAATAGTTGGTGTAGTTAAAGATAATATGGAGGTTATATTTTACTTTAAAACTACGTACCTATCTTTATTTTAATAATGTTATCAAGTTCTTATGTCATCGCATTCTACATTAAAAGTCGCAACATAAGGCTTATTAGATTAAGGTCGAAATATAATAGAAAAATCATCAAACAATTAGTCCGATTTTTTAATCTATACAGCAGGATGTTGGAACTTGGAGGTGACAAATTACACACATACGTAGGTACAATCAATCTGTTACAGATTATTTCTGTAACACTTATTACGTACCGTTTGTGTTGTAATGATATTATGATTTACTGTGTAAATGCACGACAACGCAGCGTATATTTATGCCAATCTCAATCTCAATGGCTGTAACGGTTATTAATATTTATAAACAGATTCAATATGTTTCACTTTATTTCTGTTTTAACATAAAAAAAGAAATGTTAAGCAACTTTAAAAAATCATATTAATGTGGGTTGTAATGGGAATATTTCGTTTATCACCAGGCTTCATCGCCAAAATAGTCATTGTGAAAAGTAACGTACTAAAAATAATCTGTTACAGATTATTACCGGTAAAGTCCTTGCTGGGCACAGTTTCATGCGGCCGTACCGGCCGGGCCAGCGTGCAGCGGTCGGGACGTGTAGCGGCAGTGATTAGTCCGGCGCAGGCCTGTAATCAGCCCTGCTGCCCGAGCGTCTGCGCCGACCGTCCCCCCGCCCCTTCCACCCGCGCACGCCCCGCGGCGAATATCTCCAGAGCAAACACAAATAAAAAAGTGTACAACCTTCGCCGCGCGTACTCTGTTAACGACCTGTTCCAATGGTGACGGTGGGAAGGTTTAGCGAATTTGAATTTCGAAGCATCCATCACGGGAATTGATGGATTCGCGCCCAAATGTGGATGAAAGAGCATTTGCCATGAGCGCAACAAAACCTCATTAGCAAGTTCAGTAATGAGTTTACATTAGGGTTTAAAAGAGCGCGCTTGAGAGTGAATAAATAAATATTTGACACTTTACATTATTCACATACAATATTATGCGTCATAAAATTAGTGCATCTACTAACCTTTCAGATCATCAGCCATTTTCCATTGACATTATTGCAACGAACAATTGCTAATTATTTAGCCGATTGCTTGAATAGTTTTTTAAATAATTCTTTTTGTAATCTGATTGTGTGATTAAAAAAAAATTCTAGGAGCTGGCAGTAACAAATGTGCTCTTACTTAGACTACTTAGACATATTTTTATATATAGCAATTGTTATAAACGAAAAAAAAACCTAATTCAGAAGTAACTCGAACAACTAAATACGATGCTTTCATAAAAGAATGCGAAATGGAACTAATAAACGGAGAAATATTGGTGGCGCACTTTTTGGAAAAAATTAAATAAAATTATTGCTATAAATATCTTTATACACTTTGTTTTTTTTCGACCAGTAAAACGTATTTGAAATCACTATTTAACAAATTCACCCATTCTATCATGGATTTTTATACACACGTTAGGTTCTAAAAAATCCACTTCGGATGAAATGCTGAATCAAGGATTAAAGTGGACATAAGAGTGCAAAAAGATCCATAAATGGATCTTCACAATGGATTTTAGTGGACTTACCGACTCGAACAACAAAGTTGTAGAAATATATAAATAATTTAACCTAAGTGGTACACCATACAAAGCGTTGTTTATTCTAAGTAAAAGCTACAAATAGTTGAGTTCTATGCAATTATTCGACGTTGTAGTTTACTTGTAATTGAAAATTTATTTGTAACGGACTCCGACCAAACGGCTCGAACACGCGAGGAGATGGGCTGTTCTATTTTTAATTTTAACATATTTTCAAGTGAAAACTCCTTTAGCGGCTTTAGATAGAGGAAAATGTTATGAGAGATTAACGCTACGTAGGTTAGCTCTATATTCTTGTACTACGTATACGTAGTACAAGCATATAGAGCTAACTTTTAGTAGTCATTAATAAGTAAAGTTGTGAGTAAGAGTGTTTATAAAAATATATAAATAAAATTAAAAAATAAATAAAATAAAATAAAGAGGAAAGTTTTTACCGACTGGTTTTAACCATTCTTTCACTTGTGTATAAATCTACATTATCCGGAAGTAGCATTGGGTATATTTTATTACGATTGAACAATTTTTATTTTTACCGTCCAAAAAAGTGGGCACGGGCCGTCTAGTTTAAAATAACCGTATCTCTCTCTGCGATGATTCATAATATACATAATATGTGGTTAAGGTCTGGTGATAAAGACACGGAACTATCCTAATGAGTCCAGTTATGATGTCGGCTGTTTTGTGATCCAAGTTAATTACAAAATATCACTAATTACGCTTAATTGACAGATTTGAATAAATAATTAGTTTCTGTGTCCCACGCGTACATTTTAAATAAGGAATCAGCTTGTTTTGTCTATGAGTTCGATATTTAAATACAGAAAAGAATTTATTTCGTTCTAAAATAAAACGCTCTATTTCAAATATTTAAAAATCTGACAAAAACTTCCTTGTTATATTTTTAATGTATTTTTATGATGGACCTATGTTTTTATAATGAAACATGTTTATTTTAATTGAAGTCTCAACTACTGGTTCATAATTAGTTCCGTTTATATGATTTACAGTCAAACGCAATATCTAGTGCCATAAAATCTCGCACATTCAAATTAGCATATTAGAATTGGTGTTATAAGGCGACTAATAAAAATATTATGGTGTTTATATAATGGTTACGTCACCTAATCACCTACCGCTACCACCATGCCATAGTCAATCAATATCGCCAATATCTATAAGTTATTAGCAGCCGTTCAGCTATAAATTATGGCTAGCTAATTATATGTTAGGTAAACATTATAATTGCTTCCATCATCATAATCATCATCATATCATCTGCTACGGAATCCGGTGAACATTCTAAGTATGTTAAAGTGATTCGAACGAAAATGTCCTAGTTCTGTGCATTATATCTATGAACAGTTTATTATCCAGGTATCAAGAGACGATTATTATTAGGGTTCTTTGAAAATTGATTAACAAGCACAATGGCTAGAACGAAGAATGCGATTGTAAAGTCGGACACTACTCTCTACGATATTTTTGTTTTGTCGGAGGATTTTGTATGAGGTGTTGTCGTTCTTGAATTGCAACACTCCAGCCGATACGATCTACCTCTCGACCAAATTACATACAAGGTTGATAAAAGCGAGAGGCATTAAATGAAACAATATATTCAGTGTATACTTTCCAGGCTATACAACAAAAATCAGATCAATCGTAACAATAGGTTAGCCATAGGAATTTTTTGAAGTTTTCTCTTACTTCGTACTCGCCGTACGCCAGCTGTACGTCAACTATGAGCGGCCGTGGTCATTCACTCCGTGCGAGGTTGTACGCGCCGGTACAAAGCATGATTACATTTTCTCGATCTTTAACTTGTTTGTTTGTAGCTATTTATGTAGTTTAGAATACTTATAGTAAACTTTTTTTAAATAGTTTCGGATTAACTGTAGGCAGTTATAGTATATGTGGTTTAATTTAATGCGTCTCGCTTTTATCAATCTTGTATATCTAAAGTAAAGTAATCTATTTGCATAAAATTTTGCTACGTGGATGTTTATAAGCATGAGTAGTCAAGGCTTCAATTGCTCGTTTGCCAATTTTGTTTGAATGAAATGATAAACAGTCTGCGTTCCGTAACTGTGTCATAAAGATTTGACAACAATAAACTGTGTGTCAGCTACACGCAACTGAAAGAAACTCCTTAAGAAAGAACATGATTTTGAAACGCAAAGTTCGTTCGCGTAGAAGCGTGAGCAAGTAACCCTTAAACCCTTTTAAGGAGTATACTCGTATTAAATTACCTAGCTATAAACATACCTTAGTTAATTAGAACCGCCACATCCCGTGTTACGAAACAGCCGATCAAAATGGCCGCAATAGTAAACATGTTATTAACGTGATCAGTAGGAGGACAAGGAGTTTATTATTTGATTTATTATAATAACGTTATTTATGGTTCTTTCATTGGTAACGCAAACAAACAACTAACATAATATGATCACGTGAAGAACATCATCGACAAATTTGTCAACTAATAAAAAATATAGATTCAATAAATAAACGTAAATAAATTGGAGACACCTGAAATTGTTATGTTAAAAACTATGCTATCATAGTTTTTTTTTAATATTGTATAGGGGCAAACGAGCAGTTATTTTCGTGACTACCGACGCCCATAGAAACCCACATAGCAGCTATACATGCGCTGCCCTCCTTTCTCCTCCCACTTTCATGAACCACCGGCTACTTACACATCGCACGAAACGCGATAGCACAGCTGTCAGTTTACGACGGTCTCGTGTAAGCGAGAGGTACCTCCCCGGTTGTGCCGGCCCAATTCGGCTGCATGCAAGCATGCAGTGTGGCACTACCTCTTACAAAATTAAGGCATATACCTACCCCAGCAGGCCTCTCTACTAAAGTTCGGCATCGAGGCCTGCTGTTAGGCGACTGTTAAAAGGAGGTTAAGGCCAAATAGATAATAACCTATCAAAACACTGTGAATGAACGCCACATAAGTAGTGATGTCCGCACAGCCGATTCAGACTACGGCAGATATCTATCTATTAGAGAGTATCTATCTATTTATAGAGAGTAGTCAAATGAGCAAGACATAATATTATAGGGCGGGCGGGGATGTTTGGAATGATGGTTTAAAGGGCTCTCCAAGGCATGGGGATGTTGATTCTAATAAAACTTCTTGGTCCGACCCGGGACTCGTACGCAGGGCCTTACGATATGTGAACGAACTTGATTACTATCATATCACAAGTCAGTCGACATAAGCAGGTGCTTAGGTAAAATAGTAGGTACTATTTATTTGATTTCTTTAGCTTGCAGTCTTGTTGTAACCAGTACCTATAATACGATATATTATCCTGTGTCGACTTACACACCGCACAAAACGTGACAGCACAGCTGTTACTTTACGCCGCGCGCCGGTCTCGTGGTCGGTCTCTGGTACCTGAGGACCTGCTCGCTCGCGCCGGCCCAATTCGACTGTAATGCAGCGTGTCACTACTTGGGTTGTCACCTTTTTATCTTGCAAATAAAGTACAAGTAAATAGTAAGAAAATAAAGTACATTATTGTTTTCATAAAGTATAGAGTGTACAGATGTTTTAAATAACGTTCAATACTTTATTATAAAGGTGGCAACCCTAGTTACTACCTCTTATTAAATTTGTCTACGTAGCTGATATTCCGCCAAAAATTATATCTTTTCCCGTTCCCGTTCCCGTCAGCTTTAAAGTAATTGGCATTAGTTCTTACATAACCTCAAAGGAATATAAATTATTGACTTCATCTCTGAAATAGCATCCCAACTTTTGAACCAGTCCTGTAAAACCTAAATGGGTCTTAACTTTCTCTACTCTCTCCCTTATACCTACACAAGAACATTCTTCTCTATTCCGCTGTTTTATCACCTGCAACATCAACGCCTTTAGTACTAGATCCATCCAAAAGCCAATCTTAATTTACGAGCAAACCCGCGAAGCTAACATTACGCAAGCCCCACGCAGTTCTCAGCTACGTTAATAATTAATTTTTATGTTTGTATTTAATAACGGCTACCTAATAACGAATTAACCTTAATCCTCGCCGGCCATCACTCATTTACATATAAAACGACACATCAAACGTAAATCATAAATATATCTATATTCATAGTTATTTATAAGCGTTCCTTTGGCAAATTGCTAAATATTTTTTTATAGTATTTCAATTGGGCCCAGAATTAGATCTTATACGTAGGGCAATCGTGTTATAAATATCGTCTGCCTAGTTGTCTTTTATCACAGACATGTCTTCTTATGGTCTTTTTTATTTTAAAGTATACTGGGGCAATCGAACAATCGGAGATATTTCATAATTACCATCGCCCATAGACATCTGCGTAGAGATTATACAGATGCGTTACCCTCCTTGATCCTTCCTCCTGCTCCTCCCTCCATTGGCCATTTTCATAAGCAGTATTTATTTTATTTATATTATATTTTTTAAACCTCCTTATGGAGGTTGGGGCTATAGAATGGCCGCAGATTCGCATGTTCTTGTTTATTTATTACTGTTAAAAGAAAACTAAGAAATCAATTTAATTAGCTCCAATGCATGTGACAAATGTACAGACTATAAGGTTAGCAGAGATGAGCTATGGTAATCTTATAGTCTGTACATTTGTCACATGTAAATGTTGCGTATCTGTAGCAACCAGCGTCGGATCCATGTGGAGAACAAGAAAGGCTGCAGCTTCGCGGCCAGTTTGACTTAAGGCTCTTTGAATCCATAAAAGGAGCCCATTTTTAATCCCAAGGTCTCCTGGCCTCGGGACCCGAAGGAGCTTATTACGGCGCTGGTAGCATCTAGCATCTGCGGCTGATGCCAATTTGCTACGTTGCTACGTTGATCTTTAAATGTAGCACTTAGTAATTATACCCAAGTAGTTGACGTACATAAATTATCTACTATTGATAATTATGTAAATAGTAGGAATACTTGTGAATTGCAAGTGACTCCTTGGCCTTTAAAATTATAACTTGTACGGAACCCTATACTAATAGGTCCCAATCGCAATTGGCCGATATTTTCCAATTATTAATGAGGATTTTAAATTAGAAGCAATCTAATATGTTAAACAGTGTTTAGTCACATCATATGATACGAGACATTAACAGGCCGCCGTATTTTCATAATAAACTTTGACCTCGCCTCATTTAATCATCAGCCTGCGAACAACTTATCTATAAACTGAGGATTATAATATTCTTTCTTTGAAACGAGACAAGAGAGCAGGCCGGATACTTTATTGGCGTCTTGTCCGATTTTTTTTTATACCACGATGGTGGCAAAAAAAAGCATACGGCCCACCTGATGGTACGTGGTTACCGTAGCCTATGGACGCTTGCATCACCAGGGGCATCACGTGCGCATTGCCGACCCTTTAGGAACCTATTGACTCCCCTCTTGAAGAACATTCGAGACGCAATTTTTATTTATTTTAGTTTTTTTTTTTTTTTTCCTTTAGTAAAACTAGATTCTCAAGTAACGTAAATGGTGTGAATAGTAAAATACACGTGGACGTAAGCTCGGTAATATGTAACGCTGGTGTTACGCTCCGATGGTTACTGTTTCACACGATCGATTTCTCATATATTTTTCATACCACGCTCCTTGAATCGTTTCTGGAGTAAATACTAATAGAATAATTGTGGTATCATCGAATGCGATTTCAAGAAGGTTTACGGAATCGGGAATAGGTCATATTAGTCATGTTCCGATTGTTCAACAGAACAGTAGCTGCAATTTATACTGAGGAATTGTTATTATTGAGTCAAGAAAGTCATCCCAAAACTTCAGTAAATACCGTGGACGTCCGCCGTCCAAAGCATCTGCCATTCATGCATTTCCAATTTTCCCTGGACATGCCATATGTCCTCATAAAAGTTTATGCTTTCTAAAAGATTCGCCGCGATGTCCATACAGACATTGGTCACGGTGGCCACGGTGACTAAATATGAAATTTACGCGTTCGCATTAGAGTGTGTTTTCCAATGCAGGCTGGCAGATGCAGGTGTTGTAGACAAGATTTGAACAGAGCGTCACGCGTAAACGTTGCACAATACCTCGGAGGTGCTTATTAAAATATTTGTTGTTCTGACGTTATTTATCTGTGTTTGTGGTGCCGCCTGACGTGGGTGCTGTGTGACCAATCATCTTTTGTCGGATCTCGCGGAAATTACGTATTTTAAAGTGCGTGTTGCCCACTAACCTATATAACCTGAAATCTTAGCTACTTTAGGTTAATGCGTTTCATTCGGTTTGGCAAATATATTTTGGTTAGTGACGTAATTTGTTTATTTGTATATCTTTAATGTTGGCTACATAAATTCTTGACTTCTTGACTTGAACAATTCTTGATTTTATTTATTTAATCGTCCATGCTGGTACAAAAAATCAAACGAAAAACATAGGTGCTACGTATTCTATAATGGAATATTTTCCAGTAGGCCTGCTTAAGCATTTTTATTTCTTTGTTTTTAATATTATTTTTCATATTTTTATAGTGTGCATACGGCCTAAATATTGATAAAGTTAAGCGATAGGTACTCCACCACTATGGACACTTCTCACATTAAGATTCTAAATTAATTAATAGTTGTATGGTATGAAAGTTGAAACAAGTGTAACGATTCTGTATGTTGTCAGGTTTTAATCACAGTTTTAGTTCGAATTATCATTTTTCCAATCTTTCCTGACCAGTAGAAATTAGCGCGCATTGTAATTTGTAAGTAATAAAAGTGCCTACCGTCTAGGTATATCTATTATACTGCCGAAGCAAACTTCCGCTAGGAGGTAAGTAGCGAGTACATACATAATTACCATTTACACGCATCGTTAGTTCTAAGTGTAGTAAATATTATTTCATTACTTTCTTAAGTACCTAACATTCAAGTTTGATACTGTATGTATTGAAGCTTTATTTTACGATGTAAAATATACTATTTATATAAACTCAATATGTAATAATATCTCACAATTTACACATAAGTACTTACTTAGTTATGAACAAGCCTATGGTCTAGTGCTACGAACCTTCTATAAGCTAGCAATCATATACTTTTTTTTTTTTTTTTTTTTATGGTATAGGAGGGCAAACGAGCAGTCGGAGCCATTTTCATGACTACCGACGCCCACAAACATACGCATAGAGGCTATACAGATGCGCTGCCCTCCTTTCTCCTCCCACCTCCATGGGCCACCGGCTACTTACACACCGCACGAAACGCGACAGCACAGCTGTCACTTTACGCCGGTCTCGTGTAAGCGAGAGGTACCTCCCCGGTCGTGCCGGCCCAATTCGACTGCATGCAAGCATGCAGTGTGGCACTACCTCTTACTAGCGGACTTACAGTATACGCTAACCTCTGTATCTCAGTATCTCATCAGTATCTATCTATACTTGATAGGAAGT
>LUGF01044657.1:270496-290405 GCA_001625245.1 Calycopis cecrops
CGGGCGGAAGCTAGTAAGTAATAAAAGTGCCTACCGTCTAGGTATATCTATTATACTGCCGAAGCAAATTTCCGCTAGGAGGTACGTAGCGAGTACATACATAATTACCATTTACACGCATCGTTAGTTCTACGTGTTGTAAATATGATTTCACTACTTTCTTAAGTACCTAACATTCAAGTTTGATACTGTGTGTATTGAAACTTTATTTTACGATGTAAAATATACTATTTATATAAACTCAATATGTAATAATATCTCACAATTTACACATAAGTACTTACTTAGTTATGAACAAGCCTATGGCCTAGTGTTACGAACCTTCTATAAGCTAGCAATCATATACTTGATAGGAAGTAGGTGACTAAGTAGGAAGAACCTACGTAATCTAGTAATGTACCTACCTAGGTAGTATAAAATTCATTAATATTTTGTATGTCACCAAAATAAACATACCAACAAAAAATAGGTAGCTTTAAATGGATTGTGCTCGTGATATTACAACCACCATTAATTCAAAGGCACCCCGGAGCCCAGCCCCTACTGAAAGATGTGTTCTACCAATATGCTGACCAGTAGCTTACCATTACTGATGTCTAATATGCTGTAATATAAAACAATATAAAATTAAATAAATCTAATTTAATACATGAAATTCTTCACTTACCGTTTACGCCCATGTAAATCCACGATCCATGGAGGGGACAGCTGAGAAGAGGGCAACGCATCTGTTTAAGCATGTGGATGTCAATGGGTCTCGGTAGTCATGAAAATGGAACCGACTGCTCGCATGCCTCTCTATATTATAAAAAAATATGAGGCGGTAAATCTAGTATTTGATGAATGAATGATCACCAACCTCCGATAGCAGATAGTACTCACAAGAAGAAGAAGAAATTACGATATACATGCGATATACATGCAATAAACAAATCAACAAACACGCCACGTATGATCCGTAACCGACTCCTACGGGGTCTATCCCGTTCCCATACCAACTTAATTATTGCCTGGGGCAAATTAAATTGGACATTGGGTCCGAAGGGTCTGGCCTTAAAACGTTATGAGCCATTGCATTTTTATCTCCTTTGAATCTCAAAAGTTCCCGCAGACGAAGTGGCGCGAGCGCAGCCAGAGAGGGACGGAACGCGTGCGAGCGAGGGAGACAAGGATATCGACCGCCAGAGGTCGAGTATAATCTGGAATGTTTATAGTTCTACCGTTTTATTTTATCCCGTCCGCCATTAAATATCGTTTCAATTGAGAGCGGCACATCAGACGTAAATATCTAATAAACACTAGATTTCATTTGGATGTGTAAAGTAGATAATATATATTATCTGTGTTGTTTATACGTCACAATGTATTAAATATTGGCGGGAACGTGATCATTTACTTCTTCATTACATAATACTTGAGACTTTCGCGTTTGTTACTCATTTTGTAGTTACAATTCGAGTGTTAACACCATAAAATATTCATTAAAGGTTAGTACCTAAAAAGTAAAAACATGTACCGGCGTTTCGGCCGGGTTACACCAGTTCTTACTTATTATTGGTAACTTTATACCTTGTGAAGACTATACGAGAAGACGCTGCATTTCTGGGCCGTTTGATATGAGTAAATCAAAAATATCGAATGAATATTTTGTATGCTCTTTGTCGAATGACTAATACACGAAAAATATTAATACATTTTTATTTTTATTTATCGAATTGTACAATAATTCGTATACCTATAAAGTGCCAGTTTAGTAGCCATATTGTATGAACATAGATCATTCGCTTATTTCCTGTTCCTTGTATAATAACTAATCAAGGTTACGTTATTTAAAATTAAAAGTTATTTGATGTTATTTATGTTTTATTAAACACCTGTATAAAGTATAAACTGTATCTAGAGGTCCAAAGGTCAATAAAAATTAAATGTCTCTTTTGTTTGTAATAATGTCGATGCCCGATGGTAAAAAATGAAGTATTGAAGTTAATTGCGAAACTTCCTTCTTCTGGTAGATTCTTCTGGAATTTGTTGAATGTGTTAGGTATAGGTGATATTAATATAACGCAATCTTTTATACTATAGGTAATATTCATATAATGCATACTATACATTAATTTCTATGTGTATGAGCAATCTTTTACGTATTTTGTTAACTGGTTTCACGTCCATTGCACGACAAAGAAAATATTTCTTTTACTAATTACCAACACTTAAGTTATAAATTAATGGTTCCAGATGCCGATACGTAGCGTTATAAATATTACAAGTAAGTGTGGTCTTATAAAACCACGATGCGAGAGAAATTATTATATTTAAATTTAATGCATGTGACCGATACACAGACTGTAAGACCAGCTGAGGCGAGCGATTTAAGATTACAAATCAAAAAGTAAAAAAATAATTTTCCAAGTAAAGAGTGGTTGGTAAATTTTACCACATACCTAATGCCTGGATGCGTCTTGCTGAGCTATGTTACTGAAAGATGTATTCTACCAATTTGTTGAGCAGTAGTTTACCATTGGTGATGTTTAATGTGCTGTTATATAAAACAATATAAATTTAAATAAATCGAAATAAAAACAAAGGAATTTCTTCACTTACCGCTTACTCCTACGTAAATCCATGGCCCATGGAGGGGACAGATGAAAAGAAGGCAACGCATCTGTTTAATCTCCATGTAGATGTCCATGAGTCTCGGCAGTCATGAAAATGGATCCGACTGCTCGTATGCCTCTTTATATTAATATAATGCCTGAATGCGTATTGCAGTGCCATGTTAGATTACAACTATTTACCTTGGGAGGTCCCAGTGGTGCTTTCTGGACGCAGTCGACAGTGATACGGTGTAGGTGTTCAGTTCTAACCTGGATTTATTGCGCAGTGGAAGTGACAATATACTCAGGGGACAAAACAGAATGAACTTTGTCTGCGATTACGCATATTAAACTTAATAGGTGCAATTACCTTGTGTCTCCGGGGTCCGGCTTAATGTATATCACATTAACCCCTAAAACCTATGGCCATAAATTTCAAGCATGTAATGAGATATAGTTAGCTTTCGGTGAAGCTGCAATCCGCCCGAAATATGAATCTTCTTAGGCAAGCCTCACAAGCGGGGGTGTCAAAGTCTTTTATATTCAACTTATACACAACACGAATCAATCACAAGTTCATTTAGTTAGTCAATTAATTTACACTCCCGATAATATGCCCTATGGCTACAGGCTGTGCCCGGTCCTGGAGTTGTGCATGAAAAGATGCTCTCTGGGCAAGGATGCTTGGGCGATCTATGTACGTGTGGATCTACAAGGAGACGCACGCGGTCTACTAATAACACTAGATGTGACGCTGTAGATAACACAGCCTAGAGGTATTTACAGGTCTACCCTAGATGGGTCGTGCAGCGTAGCCATTTGGGCCAAAAACGAATGAAAAGAAAACCCAACCTTCAAATAATCATCGTATAGGTATGCTGCCTTATTTAAGTTTTAATTATTTGAGTCGGAATATTTGCGACTAGGGTGCCTGTTATTTGTTATCCTAATCCTTTTATAGCCTCACAAATTCCTGAAAGTAAATTAAGTACATATATTATATACTTAATATATTCTATTGAATAAGTTTTGTCTTTAAATTCAAATACATATACGTATACATATATCTATTCCAGTTTGTCATTCTATATTATGTATCCAAGTACATAAATGAAATTATTTTTTGGACTTGTAACAGCGTAGCGTTCATATCGCTAAACATTTATCGGTGTATGATCTATGGGTTATTAAATGTCATTAGCCATAGGAGTACTGTTAGCCGGACAATCGTCAACTTTCTACGACCACACAAAAGCATTGTCGCTCTTTCAGTCCACAGTGTAGCGATTCGCTGCGGCGCTGCGCTCGCGCTGTTGACTGTTGTGACAGTCGCGGTGCCGACACAGATGCCGACACCACTGATCTCCATACTAAATAATATGGATACTGTAGATCAATAGTTACTTCATGTGTTACAATGAACTTAGCTTTTTGTGCTAAGAATTTCGGTTTTCGGGCTAACATCGACCTACTTTAATGATGCCCTGTAAGATCTAGGTACTCTTCATTATTTCTTGAAACAGAAAACTGAAAAATGTTACAAGCTACTTGAACAATCGTCAGAGCTCCCGTTACGAAGGCATTGAAATATAAATATATTTGCATGTTTAACTCATAACTTTAAGAGCCAGACTTCGTAATGCAATATCAATGCAATAGCTTAAAAATACTTTCACTAAGCGGCTAGCAGAATTGTAATTATTTTTCTTTTATTATATAATTAATTAATTTATTTATTTATAAACACATTTTTGAAATTAATTAAAAGTAGTAGAAATCTGTCTTATTTCAATCGAAATATTTATGAAGTTAGTATATTAATTAATTATCGATAAGTTTTTGTTTGACAAAAAAGGTAACAATACGTCGCTTCTCAATATGTCTAGCTAGAGTAATGTTTTTTCAAAATGTAAATGAATTCATGGAATTAGTATTA
The DNA here is from genome assembly GCA_001625245.1 of Calycopis cecrops. Classification (NCBI taxonomy): domain Eukaryota; kingdom Metazoa; phylum Arthropoda; class Insecta; order Lepidoptera; family Lycaenidae; genus Calycopis; species Calycopis cecrops. The sequence goes on from LUGF01044657.1 coordinate 275,027, forward strand.
ATTTAATTTACAAAAGAATTACTCATCATATAAAATTATGTGAGCTGCATCGTTGTGTTTGATCACATAATTGTGTAATAAATAATAGTGTTATTCTGTTTATATTTGTTTGCTTAAATGAAAAAAACTCTAAATCTTATAGCGCATGTGTTTGAATATTTCGACAATTCATAATTTTCAAAACAAAATACCCGAACGCATTATGACGCATGCGAGATAACTTTTAATTTATTTATTTAAACAGAATTATCAACTTATTTGCATTAAATCAATCAAAATTAAAATTCTGGGCTTTCTATTGTAAGTGCAACCCAATATTTTTGAAATACCTCCTTATGCTATCCACATACACGTTGTGTAGAGATCAGCGGTCGACACAGATGCCGACTGTTTGTATTGTGTGCGTGCTGTGACATATCTTTTGAGCGTCGCCGCGGCGCGCCTTTATAGTTATTCATGTCGTTATAGACACGGGTTTATGTTATTGAAACGTGGCGCTGCAATGCTATGAACGTAAATAAATTATACTCGAGTACATTCGTCATATTCCGTGATCGTGAGTTGTGTTCTCTGGGGAATGTGTGCAGCGGGTCGGGGTTGATGATGATGGTATGTAGTTTAGTTTAGAGATGCTAGCATCTCAGTTTCCTCTCTCAATCTTACACTCTCTCAATCTCCAATTCAGCTTTAGAGCCATGCTTCTAAAGAATTGGGCCGCCACGGCCCACGATGTACCTCTCACTTACACGTTACACGTAAAGTGACAACAGCTCTCGCGTTTCGAGTGCCGTATAAGTATCCGGTGGTCCGCTGAAGGGTGAGGAGGAAGGATGCGCATCTGCATAGCCTCTACATAGCCATGAAAATGGCCTGCCTATACAGTAAAAGAAAAAAAAACATGTGTTCGGAAAGAGTTTGTGCCATGCTCATGAATGATACAGCCTGAAAGTAAAAGCTGTGCTGTCGCGTTTCGTGTGGTTTGTATTTTTCTGATGGTCCATTAGTGAGGTGACGAGGAAGTCAACACAAACAAGATATTTGCGTGAGAGTTGGTACTCGTCAAAAGCTGCTCGTGTGTCCCCGTAGAGGTACTTAAAAAAAAACTAATAGGTGAAAGAGAGAGAGAGAGAGTAGAGATATGAAAATCAACGCAGTGCAGCCTTCCGTTAGCCTACAAACAATCGGTAATGAAAATAAAAAAGCCACTTGATGTAAGTTCATATACAATAAAGGCGTATTTACATTTAGAATGGTTCTATTATAGACATAGATAAAGAGTCCGTGGGCAGGTTTTGTGGGTTGTTTGTTGGGTAATTAGTGGTAGTAAATATTAGTAATGGTGCTGTTAAATAACTATTCGATACTTAATTCCTAACTACCAAGAAACCGATATTCTAATTTATCTGGCACTAAATACCTAAAAGAGTGATCGGAACATAAATAATAACCTGCGTAACTGCATCACGGATAGGAAGTAACAGGAAGGAAGGTGCCTACTGGGTAAGTCTATAGGTATGCTAAAGTAGGTAGTTAGGTACTATGGTAGGTAGATACGAAAGGTAAGTATAAAAGTAACTTTAATACACCTACTTAGATATATCATTAAGATGAAGTGCCATGCTCCATTGCAGCCGACATGGGTCGTCTCGACCAGGGGGCTAGCTTTAAAGTGACACGTACGTGGTCGCGTTTCGTGTGTTCAGTTGAGCTTCCCGTTTTGTTCTTCAAAAGTTCGTAGCTGATCACAAGACTTGTTAATCAAAATAGATAGTTTGTGCGGGCTCCTAGACTACACCCACAGAAACTCAGTCATAATTGAAAATTCCCAGTCGCTCTGCAAATACGGCAGCAATTATATTTCAAACCTAACTGCGGCAGAGGCAGCCAACCGTTGTAAATTAAACACACAGTAACATTAACATACATATTGTATATTTCCCTTCGCTAAGTACACAATAAATTATAACATTATCTCTAATTATATCTTTACATTTATACACGGGTTTAAACGTAAATATCACAGCTTTGATATACTATACCGCAGTCGAATCGCCTTGAGGATTATGATCTGGAACAAACAGATGTATGTTATGATAAGGTTTGTAAAAAGTTTATATGATGTCTGGAGCGCCATTGGTGATTAATAATTATTATTATTGTTAGAGGTAGTGCCACACCGCATGCATGTAGTCGAATTGGACCGGCACGACCGGGGTACCTCTCGCTTACAGGATACCGGCGTTAAGTGACGTCACTCGAGTTATCATGACAAATTTAATGACACATCACTGGTACGTCACATTCGGTCAAAAAAAAAAGAGGGACAACGACATATAAAATAAGAAAGAAGGTATTACGTGTTGTCTATTTGTTAGTGGGCATAGTAATATTAACATTAACTTTTTGACTGCCTCGTGGTCTAGAGTAGAGTGGTCTAGTAGAGAGTGTACTTGTGTTTGCGCGCACACTTGTGCACTATAGTAGGTCCTGCGCAGATTGCTCGTCTATATTAGACGGCCGCCGTAGCCGAAATTGGCTAGGACGACATTTATTATTTTACTAGCTATGCCTCGCGGTTCACCCGCGTTAATTTCTAAGAAAAATCATATAAACTTCAACACCCTATTTCACTCTTAGGGGTTGAATTTCTAAAAATCCTTTCTTAGCGGATGCCTACGTCGTAACATCTACCTGGATGCCAAATTTCAGCTTGATCCGTCCAGTGGTTTGGGCTGTGCGTTGATAGCTGGCTATGTCACGTTTGAGTTTTATATTTAATATTTTATTAACATTAGGTAATAATCGAAAAGTGCACGTTTCCGCCACAAGTTGGCGTGACAGTCTAAAGTCTAGACAGATCTAATGTCTTGGCATCTATTGAAAGGCCTATATCTTAGAGTTTATAAAACAGCGAGAATGGTGAATTGTCTTATGCAATGTTCCTACGAAATAACAGTGGTAAGTGAAATACGACACACTCGTTAATTAGTAATTTAGTTAATTAATTTATAATTAAGGTTAAACAAATTGTAATAGGGACGGTTGACCCTCTGCGGGTCTTAAAGGGGGTCGCCGTGGCGTTCATTAGGCCTACTATAAGTGATTTGTGCTGATGATGATTAATTTACCTTAAGTACCAGTTCTTTAGTTTTTTTTTTATTTATTTATTTATTATTATTTACGTAAAGTAAAGTAACTGTTTTGTAGTTACTTTATGTAAAGTAACTACAAACAAGTTAGTTAAGTAACTAAAGAGTAAAGTAACTACAAATGTGTAACAAACGCAAAAGTCACAAGTAAGTATTAGCTAACTGTTAATGTGGTAGTTATTTTTTATATTGCAAGAGGAACAAACGAGCAGTTGGACCCGTCTGGTGAGTACCGCGCCCTCTAAAGTCTACACTGTGATTATGCAGATAGGTAGCCCTCCTTCACCTCGTTTTTTTATAGGACCTATAATAGGGCAAACGAGCAGCCGCAGCCGGAGTATAATAAAACAGTAAAATTACGGTGTTTGTACATTGAATATATTTACTAAAAACCAATTAGGGGCGATGTTAAAATAGTATTAGAACACTTTTCAATGTTTTTAAATTTTTTTGTTTGTCCGTTTGTCCTTTTGTTAATAAAAATAATCTCCGAATCTACGGGACAGATTCGAATGAAACTTTTTGTGGTGTATATTTATACATTATACATAGTATTTACTAAGCCTGGTCAATATCAAAAATACTTTTTACTGCGGTAAAATTGCTCATACCTACGGCAAATCTTAATTTCGGCACACTGCATGTAAGCAATAACAAACCACTTTGACTTATTTATAGCTCGTTCCTGCCTATTGTGTGATCATTACGACCGTACACGAGACCCTCACGAAGAGGGGGCATCATTGGTAGCCGAGAACAGTTAAGTCCACCAGCTCCGTCATATCCGCTGGTATTGCACCAGGGTAATCCATCTCGCCGCGGCTGAGTCCACCCCAAAAACCTCTGCGCGGACTTGTTGCGGGGGTTAGGCCAGCGCCCCGCGAACACTGGTTCACTGTGTAGAAACGGACTCCAACCACTTTGACTATAATATTACTACGCTACGAGAACGAAGTCGTAGGCACCAAATAGTAAAAAATATAAGAAATAAACTCACCTCAAAAGATTTTGATAGGGTCTGCACGAAGTATCCACAATTAGTTAATATGGACCTCCCCGCTGCATAGATATTCACTAAAGAGTTAATTTTGGCATATCGAGAATAGCCACTACACTATTCCTTACATCTAGCTTATCGCGGAGGCGCCGACTTTGTACCTGTCGACAAACAATATGATATTAATTATACTTTGTTAATTAAAAAAAAACGGCGAAGGACTGGACAAAATGGCAGAAGTCTTAATGACATGAACTTTTCTCTATGTTTATGATTGTTGTACTAAGATATCCTATTAATATTATAAGAGCGAAGGTTTGTATGTTTGTTTGCTTGTTTGTTTGTTCACGCAAAAACTGCAGAACCGATTTTCATGAAATTTGGCACACTCATAGAGGGTAACTTGGATTAACGCATAGGATAGTTTTTATCCCGAAAAAATATTCCCATATGACGCCATGGGATGATTTTCTATTTTCCACATGATTGAAATTTACGCGGTGAAACCGCGGGGCGCAGCTAGTTGCTTTTGCTTTAACACGTTTCCTGTGGTTAATATTTTTAGTACTTCCCCTGGTGAAGGGTTATTTCCACATGACAATGAACTACTGTCTAAATAACCCTTTGTCTGTGAGTTTGGTATTTGTCTATCTAGCCCCGCTAAATTTACCTTTTTTTTTGCCTTTACGCACGCTACCCAGGAGCCCGGGTGGCTCAACCGGGTACAGTGTCGGGCTCGTCAACTGGGTTGCCCCTACCGACTAAACCCATGCGGCCTTTGAACAGTCCCTAACTCCACGTTGGAACCGTGCAATGGGGTCAGGTTCCCATCCTAACCCCTGGTCCCAATGCTCCAACGGAGCACACCACGCCGGTCCGAATCCACGCCACCATCTGCTGATTCAGAGGGATGGGTGGAGGACCTTCGGCATTGGCTGGTCCCATCCGCTGGGCGGCGGACCAAACATTAAACGGCCCCAGAGGACAGGAAGGACGGCAACGACACACCGCATCTCCTCTTCCTCTGCGGCCCCACCGCTGCACAGCCAACGCATCAGACGGTGCGCCTCCGTTCGGCCACGGGAGATAGGGTGCACGGCAACGACACACCGAGACGACTCTCCTCCCGCCACCCCTCCTCCATGGACGCATCCAGAGCGGGCTCTAGCGAAGCCCACCCGACGCGTCCCCACCCGGGATCCCTCTTGATTCACCGTGGTTATCCAAGCCACGGCTACTAAGCTCCCTCACCACGACAAGGTGGAGATCCGTCGAGGAGGCCGCAAAATTTGCATAACTGACCATATTTTATACTTTTGATATATAAAATAACATACCTAAGACTTTTAATATTTAGAATACCTACTGCTTAAATGGTAAACTGAAGTATATAAGAACTGTCAAATATTAGGGATCTGACTATTATTTGAGAAGTATTAAGGAAAATTTAATTAGGGACAGGTTGTTTTTCTATTGGATGATGGAAAAATATTTGTATATTTTTTTCTTTCATACGTCAATAAACTGTGAGAATACCATAGCAGATGGCGGTGTGCATTCCGATGCAATGTCTGATTTTTGACAAGTTGGTGGTGTGCTCTTTTGTAATAGTAGGTCAAGAGTCAGGATGGAAACCGGACCCGTTGCAAGGATCTGACTACATAGTAGAGGCTTTTTAGAGGCAACCGGACAGTCTCCAAGAATTAAGAAGTTCTGCCCTTTTTGCCGTGGCCAGCCTGGCGCTGGAGGGATCCTGTTGCCTGTAGGTTATAGCGGCTCAAGGCATCCGTAGGGGTTTGTTCGGAATTGCATCGGCATTGAGTGTAGAGTCCGAAAAAGGCCTAGGCGCCACGCGGGTTCCTAGGTATCATATACTACTTAAATGTATTCCCCTGAGTAAAAAAGTAATGACATGTCCATAAAGGTCGTATATATTATTAGATTTTTCTTGACGATATGTTCAATTACATTTACATTTTATTTACATTTATTACATTACATCTACCGATAAATCGTAGCGTGTATGGTAGCCCTGAAAATATAAATTTCTATAGACGTAATTTGAGTCTCCAAGCGAAAATGTCAACCAGGTGTTGATGATATCTCAAACAATTGAAAATGAACAATGTATCGCGCATCGTAAATCGTACTCTTTCTCTATGGTATCTAGAAAAAAAAGTGTGTGCTTTAGATCACACAACTGAAGTAAAACTTAATTATTGATTTAATAATCAAATTCACTACCGTAGTGACAATGACATAACATGTCATTGCCCACAGTCTCCGGCTGCTCGTTTGCCCTCCTATTTCATAAAAAAAATAATGTCATATGATATTTATTTTTATATACAAAAAAGATTCACTTAAATCGAATTTGAATGACAACTTCCTCGCCCGAGCACACATTTTTGTAACGCTCTCGCCAGTTTACTCCTCATGTCAAGAAGTTTAACTTCAATAATCGTATTATTATTTATATATATGCTATAGGGTTCCGCAGCCAAACTGCGAATGACAGAACCCTTAAAATTTGTTATGTCTGCCTACTTTCCGACGACTTGTCCGCATGTCACTGTCTTTGTACTCGACTACAATTCAAAATTGGAACATCTTTTTTTTATTTTATTTCATTATTCAACTTATAATATGGGCTATATTTTACATCCGTGACTGTTTTATTATTTTTCTATCAACGTGTGGCCCAGTCTATCTATCTAGTCATATTATGATATATCTATCAGATCTAGTCATATTATGATAATACAAAATAATTACACAATAAATGTATTTCAAATTTTGTATAAGACATGTATCTATTATTATCCTTCTTAACAATAACTAGTTGACCCGTACCTACTCACTTCGCTGGGCAAAATGAAACCTATGTAACTTCCTGATGTAGTTAGATGTTAGTTAGTTAGTTTATTAGAGAAAGAATGCCCAGGCCCAGTAGTATTGAAGCCCATTCGATATGATGTAGACTCTATAACGACTTTCGAAATATTCTAGATTTCCATCACAATTGATTGTGGAAAACTAAACAGAGTATATAGAGTAGAGCATGATGTTCGTTTTGTTAATTATAATGACATTCCATCGATCATAATTCAAATCATATTTATAATTAATGTTTATTTCTATAAAAAAAATAATTGTATTTTTAGCATAAATATTTGTGTAACAATAGATGTTTAATAAGTTAACACTATATACCTATAACTCGATAATCACTTGTGTACGCAGTATTCATCTGTTATTGATTGTGCACTTAGCACCTGTTAAATGTCTAATGTTATTATTCTTAAGTCCACAGTGCAACAATTGATGATGAACCAAATAAAATAAAAAAAAAAAATACCAAATAAAAAAATCTCATAATATTTTTTTTTATGTATGGTATAGGGGGGCAAACGAGAAGTCGGAGACATTTTCATGACTACCGACGCCCACAAACGCCTATATAGATACGCTGCCCTCCTTGATCTTCTCACCTCCATGGGCCACCGGATACTTACACACCGCACGAAACGTAACAGCACAGCTGCTGTCACTTTACGCAGGTCTCGTGTAAGCGAGAGGTACCTCCCCGGTCGTGCCGGCACAATTCGGTTGCATGCGAGCATGTAGTGTGGCACTACCTCTAACAAAATTACAACGAATTTTATAAATTGTGCGACAGTGCAATCTACGTGATAATAATACCTAAATAAAAATACTTCTTTTCGTATGAAATTAAAAAAGATCTCCACATGATATAAGGTGAACCACACTTTGTATCTATAACTTACCTATTTGAGTTGACTTTTTGTATAAAACTAAACTACATGTACATTGTACATATACGTTAGGAAATATTTTTTCAGTTATACAGTTATATCTTAGCAGTTTTCGGAATTATCCCTATATGTGTAGGTACTGTACGTTCTTACTTCTTGCCAAATTTAATCTAGGTCCAACAGTATTAGATTTGAGTCGGCTTCGGCATTCTGTCATAATTCGCAAGTGCTTTTTAATCCAGTTCGTAAGCGAGGTTTAGTGCAGCTCTCGCCACGACTGCTTTTCTGTGTAGAACGGACCCTGGGCAACAGTATTAAGTACCTACCATATTATAGGTTTCAGAAAAATACGATTTCACACAAAATGTGTGCATAAATTACTGTAACTTTTCGTTGCTTTAACTTAGAAGTATGGTATTTACAAGGCATCAAGAGATAGCTGACCTAAGAATTTGACATATATTTCAGTTTGATCCTTTCTAGAGGTTTCGATAAAAACGTTTTGACAAACGTACAGACAGATGGACAGAGAACAGTGATCTTATTAGTGTTCCGTATTTTGTCTCTTTGAGACATGGAACATGAATCATCAGCCTATTGCAGTCCACTGTTGGATTTAGGCCTCTCCCACAGCACGCCACCGGCCTTGATCTTTGGCTATTATTTCCAATTTCTGGCTCAAAGATTTGCGTATGTCGTCGCTCCCTCTAGTCATGGGGCGTTCTACACTACGTTTGCCGGTACGCGGTCTCCACTCTAGAACCAGTCGACCCCAACGGCAGATATGACCGACCCACTGCCACTTCAATCAGAGGAATAATACTGCGTACATAACTAGGGCAGAAATTGGCACAAGCAATACTTATTCGAGCAGTACTTTGCCAAAGATTTGGATATATTTTTAGAACTTTATTACTTGCATATTAAAATAAACGTGGCCACTAAATTGAAAATAAAATTGAACAATTCATTTCATTACAAGATACCAAGAATAATCTATCTAAGTTTAATCTAAGTTTAATATCTCATAAAATAAAATAATGGCAACTTAAAGTGTTTTCCGGCAATTTATACTTTGTGGTTTTATACGGACTTTTTATAATAGTATTTATAAAAATGATTACATAATCGTTGTAGTTTTTTTAATCTACCCATTAACAAGCTAGACACTATAATAATGACTAGGTACGTAGGAGAATTTCAAGTTGGCAGGTTTTACTATTTACCTAACGCTTATTTATGATAACTGTATATATACCTACCTACTATATAGACTAATCCCTATTAATATTATTAAATATCTGAATGTAAGTTAGTTTGATACGCTTTGATGTCAAAACTTCCCAACCGATTATCCATGAAACTTAGCAAAAATTTCATTCCCCGCTCTCTATCCCCGCATTACCGGGGGAAGTGCGGGGATAGAGAGCATTCTTCGCAATCTTACCAGGTCCCAACTTACCGCGTCCTTGTAGTACCTACAGATATTCTTAGACGTATTAAAAAGGACATAGGATACTTTTATTAAAACAAAATAATGACGCGAGCGAAGCTGCGAGTTAGTCATTTAAAGGTCTGCGCGGGTAAAAAAGTCCACGGATAGAATAACGTATGATAGATAGGATAGAAGAACGTATGCAAAGTTCTGCGTACTTTTAATCCCTCATTTGCGTTACTCGATACAGTTGTAAGCGATCTATTTTAGCGGATAAAAAATCCGCGGATAAAAATCCTTCGTCTGCGCATTTTAAGGATGCACTTAGCGTAGCGTAGCACCTACGTATTATAATCAACTTCTCAACTACTTCTCCTACTTCTCAAAAACTTAGTACCTAAGTAGGTAGTACATAGGTACTAAGTTTTTAGGATTTACCGATGAGAAAACTTTAAAAAAGTTATAGTGATATTAACGATTTCTATATAAAATCAAGTAGGTACAAAATAAATTTTAATACTAGTAAATTTTCATTTTTTTCACACACACACACACACACACTATACACAGTAAGTTTCGAACAGTGCCAAGAATCTTAAAAAACACATTCGAACTTCTATCTACTACCTACGTGTTTTGTGTCAATGAACTGAATGGCATACCATTGTGTTGCGCTTCTAACAGAAAATATTGTTTAGTAGAAAATATTACTTAAATATTTAAAGACTCCACTTAATTATTCATACTCATTTGTAATAGTCTTTATGTTAAATTTCTAAAATTTTAAAATGACTAAACTAAACTATATTAATTGTATTTTCCATTTTGTTTTCTGGGTCCTTGTTGTTAATTATGAGTTTGGCATTTGTATTTAACTTCTTTCTCCTTTTATTTTGAGTTTTGACTAAGGTTTGTCTATGTGACATTTACCAAAAATACCTAATTGTTTTATAACATAAGTAATTGATTTGATATAAGGTTTAATCATAATAAATGTAACTTAAATGTAAACTTAATAAATGTTTAAACCTTTCTTCTACTATTAGGCTACTTGTTGCCGGGACCGTGATGTCATAAAGCGGCTCATGCGGAAGATCGGTGCTGACGCCAGTCAGTATATGCCGAGCTTGAGACCGATTTTGCAAGATTTAGGTTGTTTTTTTTTTATCAAAACTGTACCTATTATTTTATTATAACTGTTACATCTTTGCAAAATAAATACATATTTTATTTATTATTATTATTAAAATATAAAATATAAATTTAATTTACCCCGAATATTGTGCAACAGTTAATCTAGAAATATTTCTCGATTTGCGATTGTTGTCTAAATCTGTATTAATACCTGTCAAGACCCGAATTAACCATAGTTAAGATGGTTTGGTCCTTTATTTGTTTATCTTTTATATTTAAACTATTGAAAAGATTTGATTAAAATTTGGCTCAAAATACAATTTTCAGTACCTGATAGTTGGTACAAATACCTAATTCTCGAGACCGGCGTAAAGTGATTCCTGCATTGTGTCTGAATCGGGGCGGCACGACCAGGAGGTGCCTCTCTCTTATACCGCCGCTACGAAGCACCTCTGCTCCCGCGTTATGATTTTCTAGTGGGTAATAGCTGAGGAGGGTAAGAGGCCAACAGATCTGATCATCTATATAAATTATGCGAATGTCAACCTGACTGCTTGTTTGCTTCTTCTCTATAGGTGTACCTATCTCTATAGGTATATCTCTATAGGTATCTTATTAATCCTACTAATCTATATATATATAAAACTCAAACGTGACATAGCCATCTATCAACGCACAGCCCAAAACCACTGGACGGATCAGGCTGAAATTTGGCATCCAGGTAGATATTACGACGTACGCATCCAATTTTTTTTTATGGTATAGGTATTTTTTTAGAGAATTTTTAGAAATTCAGCCCCTAAAGGGGTGAATAGGGTGTTGAAGTTTATATGGATTTCTTAGAAATTAAACGCGGGTGAAACCGCGGGGCACAGCTAGTATTACCTATAAATGTAAAATTTTGTGTGTTCGTTACTCTTTCACACAAAACTACTGAACGGATTTTCATGAAACTTTACAGTAATATAGCTTTCATATCAGAATAACAAAATACGTTAAAAATATAGGGATTTTTGAAGTCCGAAAACCACGCGGGCAAAGCCACGTGCGGAAGCTAGTATTATAAATGTAAAAGTTTGTATGTGTGTTTGTTTGTTACTTCTTCACGCAAAAACTACTGAACCGATTTTCATGAAATTTGGCACACACGTAGAGAGTAACTTGGATTAACACAGGATTTTTATCCCGAAAAAATGCTCCTGTGTGCTACTATGAGATGAATTTCCACGGGATCGAAATTTACGAGGGTGAAACCGCGGGGCGCTGCTAGTCTTTATATATATATATATATGTATATTGTGTGCGTCTGTGTGTCACTGAACTCCTAAACGACGGGACCTATGAGAATCGGCCAACATCTAATTTTCATCTCGATGTTTCCACGGGATCGAAACATACGCGCGTGAAATAGCGGAGAGTATAGATCAGTGATTCTCAACCTTTTTTTTTGTTGCGGCACATATTTAACGATTTCAAAATTTGGCGGCACACAAAGAATAAGATGAAATATAAAAAAACGCGTTGCAAAGCAAATAATAAAATAATTTATTTCTTTGTGGATTTTGATATACCTATATTCATTTTTTTTTCACTGATGTTATTTAATAAAATTAACATTATTATAATATATTTGCAACATTTGGCGGCACACTTTTGAAATTTGGCGGCACACAAAAGTGCCGCGGCACAGTGGTTGAGAATCACTGGTATAGATACAAATATAAAAAATATGTAAACGAACAATAAAAGTTCAGCAGATTATGTTCTTTAATCAGAAATTATGCCCTATGTACCCTATGTGCTCTAGAAGTGTTTTTTAATAGTTTCTCGTTCCCTTCCGCTCTATTACATCTATAACATATGTTTGTCATTATGAACGCCTCCAGCTCTGGTGCATCCCCCAATGTGCCACGGACAGATGTTTATATTTATTTCGATTTGATTTAATTTCATAGCTATTGTACGTGTTTTTATAAATATTGGATGGGCCAGAGGCTTAAAGATACAGTTGGTTGATTTTTCCTGTTTAGAAATAAGCGAATTAATTAAATTAGTGTGTTTGGCAATGATTTATTTTTAAGTGTAGTGGAGTAAGTAGTGTAGATAATTTAGACTACTTAGACTCGGATACTGTTCAGGATTTTTTTTCTTTCTTAAATGTTCTTATCTACTGTGAAAACGCGTTTTAAGATATTGCCTTTTTATATAAAAAAAGAGTACAGATAAAAATAGACATTACCTAGTTGATAGCTACCAGAAGAAGGTAAGCATACACAATATATTATACATCGTTTAAATATGTATAATAATTGTACCTAAGTGTAATATAAATCGTAATTATATAAATCATAGGTAATAATATATATCGTATAATGTAAATCGTACCTATAATACAAATTTATAGAACTCAAGTTTATATAATATATTTAGATATTAACAATATAATAATATATATTATCATTAGTAATAGCTATGTCACGACTCCGCTGAACAAACAGCTCATTGTTAGAGGCGACTTAAATAATGATGTGTTTGTTTTGTGTAATCATCATCATCATCAGCTCTTATTTAATGAGTCTGTTTATTTTTATAGGGAACTAGCTGCGCGACAGACGTCTTGATATTATTGGAATTGATTGGTGAATTTAAACCATTCTCAAATCTTCAACACACACAAAAATATTGTCAAATCGCTCCAATCGTTTAGGAGGAGTTCAGTAATATACACACGCACACAAGAAATTTATATATAAAGATTTTACATACATAGGAAGGTATCCATACTCGCATCATCTAAAAAAATAAAGCTAAGTACCTAGAGTTCACAATTTTCGACAGAACTGTGTTAACTTAGTAAGAGGTAGTGCCACATTGCATGCTTGCATGCAGTCGAATTGGGCCGGCACGACCGGGGAGGTACCTCTCGCTTACACGAGACCGGCGTAAAGTGACAGCTGTGCTGTCGCGTTTCGTGCGGTGTGTAAGTAGCCGGTGGCCCACGGAGGTGGGAGGAGAAAAGAGGGCAGCGCATCTGTATAGCCTCTATGCGGATGTTTGTGGGCGTCGGTAGTCATGAAAATGGCTCCGACTGCTCGTTTGCCCTCCTATACCATTAAAAAAAAAATGCGGATGTTTGTGGGCGTCGGTAGTCATGAAAATGGCTCCGACTGCTCGTTTGCCCTCCTATACCATAAAAAAAAACTTTCTTGTGGATAGGAATAGTATCAAAGCTCTTCTAGCATTCATTCGACATAAAATTTAATTACCTATCCCTGGTCGTGAAAGAAGGGGGAGAGGAGTCCCAGTCCTTCGCCGATAATAATTAAACATCTGCTTTATCTATCTCAAGCCACTATGGGGAGCATCGTGACGATGACGAGTTACGTGGAAGAGGAAGGTCGCATCTTATGGTATCCGTTGAAGCTGTACTGAGATTACCACAGCAAAAGCATAAAGAGCCAATGGCAATGAAGCATTCTTAAACCAGGACCTTATTTTTAAATTTGTCACAAATACTGAGCAAGGATAAGCAGTTAGATTAAGCAGCTTGCCTCATTATCATCATCATGGACAACACTTCAGGTTTTGTGGTTATTCTAATAAAAGGACATCCATTCTAGATGCCCTATTATTTTACTTTTAAGCAGCTCATCGTATTCGTGTTTATCGCAGCCAGAAATATATTGATAAAGGTTCATAATGATGGTAAGGGGACAAACGATCAGTAGGAGTCTGTTTATCAATACCGAAGCTCATTAATATCTGATGTTATGTAAATGTGTATCCCTTCTTCCCCCCACTCCTACCATGAGGACATTCTCCCGGACAACTCACGTACACACCACAACTTAGCTGTGACTATAACGCGAGCGAGATGTGCCTACTCGGTAGTGCCGTCCAATTCAATTGCATTGCATCATAGCACCGCCTGTTACTAAGTTCGTTCACAACATACAGTAGTCGTGACCACAGTGTAGACTATACAGGGCTACTACTGACTTAGATCACGAATTCTCATCGAAGACAAATTAAAAAAAGAATAAGATAGGTTTATGTCATTAACTACCAAAAAAATACAGCTACCTACTTTTTTTTTGTTACCGCGGAATACTTTTACGTATGATATCTAGGAGCCCGGGTGGCCCCTAGACCTATGTCAGACTCGACAGTGCAATACCGACTATGCGTGCCTTCAGCCGCTATAATTGAAGTGTCCAACATCTACAAGCAACAGGACCCCCCAGCGACAGGCTGGTGAAAAGACCAGACTCTTCCTCCTTGGGGACTGTCCCGCTGCCTCTAAATAGTATCTACTACATCGTCAGAACCGTGCAATGGGGCCAGTTTTCCATCCTGACACCTGGTTCTACTACTCCAACGAAGCACGCCACTAATTTGTCCGAAGCGCACCCATCGGTCGCCTCAATCCAATCTAGAGCGACGGGTGGAGGACCCAGCAGCTGAGCTTCTCTCTCACCCCAAGCCTGTCCGGTACGGGTAGCCCTATCCGGCATAGCTTTGGGGATCATAGAGGCACGCAAGCCCCTCCACCATTAAGACATGATGGCAGTATCTTCGGGGGGATAACAATAATTTGTCAATACTTTTCTCTAACATTTATCTACCAGTTATAAGGGATCATGATGGTTATGTTTATCTTCCTTAATTAATTTATCAGTAAGGACCGGTTTCACTGGGTCATATTCCTCCCGGATAGGCTAATTAGAAGTTGTAATTCACTATTGTGAAACTAGTGCATAGTAGGTACTTATAATTAATGCATTTGAATCTGCATTCACCGAGTGCAGTCAATCTAAATGCAGGTATCGTCACGGGAGCTAAACACGATCAAAGATAAACCGAAGGAAAGCCAATTTAACTTTAGATC
>LUGF01044657.1:301521-334999 GCA_001625245.1 Calycopis cecrops
TCCGCAGGAAACCATAAGGGATATACTGGCCAGCATGCCCACGCGAATGCAAGCTGTGATTTCAGCAAGAAGGGGTCACACACCTTATTATTCTATTCAATGTTTTAAAGTAAAACTTATTTTTTACAATTAAAATTAGTTTTTCATTTTTTACTTACAGGGCAGGTGAACTACCCCTGTTTTGATTTTTTACATTTTTCTTACCAATCCAGTCAAAACGTTACGCTAGATTTCACAAAACGATTCCTTGGTGATTAATTTACGAAACCATAAAGGTATCACTACCTAAAATCACCAAATAACGTAATAATAATCACTTAATTGATTAATTGCTTAGGTGCCCGTTTTTTTTGCAAAGGAGTGTATATGTGCACATATAACGTAACTCTAACACTGATCATAATTAACGAGAATCATCTAAAAAGCCTGATCTGGTTTGTTCATCACATTTCGGAGGCATCCGAATATTAACAGATACAAGAAGTTTTATATTTTTTGCCATTAGCATGATTGTCATTTTACTCATTAGCATATTATAATTATTCGAATACATACCTAATCATAATGATTACGTACTACGTACGTTGGTTAGTAACACCTAACCACGATCACATTAAAATGAAACAATATAGTTTAAATATATAATTTGAACACTTTATGAGTCTCATATTTTATAATAGGTATTTAATATTAGAATCATTCACTCGAAATTAGTCAGTGTTCGGTTATACCCGAGTTTCCCCTTAAAAATATTTATTGAGGATACTAAAGTTGCTACTTGATTTTTCATTTGGGGAGGTGCTGATTAATATGACGACTCAAAAATTGCAACCTGATGCAGTAAAACGACATTTAATAAACAAACTCATAAATAACGATTATTAAATTTTATTGAGGTTTACTTAATTACAAACAGGTCTCAATTAATACCACATCTAGGTATTCGTTTGGCGGCTAAATCAAAAATTTAGGTACGTATCCAATTAAAATATTCATTTAACTATCCATGATTATTTTTAGAAACTGTTAACTATGCTATTAAGTACTATAGAGACGTAACATTTTAAGTTAAGCTCTCACACTTAAAATTACCTGTAGTCAAAAATTCAAGCCAACATGGGGTTCATAAAAGAAGTGCTTCGTGGAGATACGACTAGGTAGCTACTTCTTCATCCATCCGATGAAATTTAAAGGAAAATTCTTGCAGCATTGGATAATATAAACAGAATGATTAGGCACAGAATTACGTAGACTTAGAGTAGCCAAAGGGCTTGAGATGTTCTGGATCATAGCTCTACGGTGGCAACCATGTTGGTATAATTTTATATAAACAGTCCCGGATTAACCACGTAGGAAAAGTAGCAATTACGGGAAGTTAGGTACATGACCTACCCTTAGATATAGAGGTATTTGTCAAAGTTACTAGAACGTATGGTCCAGTAGCAACTATGCTCTTTCATGAATGAACATGAACTTTTCAATTCTTTTCAGTCGGGCTTCCGTCCAGGCCATAGTACCACGGCCCTTATTAAAATCATTGACGACATTCGCTGGGGGATGGATAATAGAAATGTAACCATTTTAACATTGCTCGATTTTAGTAGTGCTTTTGATACCGTAGATCACGAAATATTACTGCTTTTACTCAAAACCTAAACATATCCTCTGAAGCAACGGACTGGTTTAGAAGCTTTCTACAAGGACGCCGGCAGCGCATAAAATTAGATAACACTTTTTCTTCCTGGAAGAACATTCCTGCCGGTGTGCCCCAGGGTAGCGTGCTGTCACCTCTGCTTTTTTCAATATTTATCAACTCCATATCTCTACATATAACTTCTTCCTACCACATGTATGCAGACGATTTGCAGATTTATAGACGGACGTCTATAGATTCTCTTCCAAACGCCATTAGTCACTGTAATATCGATCTGAATAACATACAAATGTGTAGTCATAGCTTTGGTCTGAACTTAAACCCCGAAAAGACACAAACTATAATATTGGGTAGCCAGCAACTCATTTCCAAAATTGATTGGAACGAGCTGCCAAATATTATCGTAGGGGGAAAAATCATACCTTACAGTAATTCTGTCAAAAATCTAGACATTCACCTGGACTAATCTCTTTCGTGGCAGGTACAGGTACAAGAATTGAGAAGGAAAATTTTTGGTGCTGCAGCCTCTTTAAGACGTCTAAATAAATTTCTTCCTTTTACTCCTAAAATATCTCTTGCACAATCACTTCTACTTCCAATCCTAGATTACGCTGATGTCTGCTACTGTGATCTCAATGAAAACTCTCTTTCTTCTCTGGAGCACCTGCAAAATCTATGCATTAGATTTATTTTCGGAATGCGTAAGTATGATCACGTTACCGAATATTATCGTAAAAAGCTCAACTGGCTTCCGATAAGACTTCGCCGGGACTCCCATATTCTCCACCTACTCTTTAACATCCTTTTTAATCCGCTTACTCCCTCATACCTAAAAGAAAAATTTTCCTAACTTGGTGATTATACCTCAACCCTTCGTTCCTCAAAAAAGTTAACTCTTGCTTTCCCTACTCATAGAATTTCTTTCTATGAGTACTCTTTTACCGTGTCAGCCATACGACTATGGAATGCTTTACCTGAAACAGTTCAGAAATCGCAAACCGTAGCGATTTTTATGAAACGCCTTAAAGATCACTACCTTGCTGTATCTACCTTTTAATATCTCTATTCTAACACATCCTTTCTAATGTTTTTCCATACTGTTTTATATCTTATCTCTTTCAATCGTCTCTTATTATTTATATTCCATATAATTATGTATGTATGTATATGTATGTCTATTATTATATTGTATGTATGAAACCTTGTACCAAATTTCCAGCTTCTATGTACTGTTCCGGCAGCGCGTTGATATATAAAGCAGACATTTTCCGTTTTATGTATATATATTCCCACAAGCAGATACACGTTTTCATTATTCCTTTACAATCGAAACAGTAACGGTAGTGGAGACCGCGCTCCGCGGTAGTAACAGACCCAAGGCAAGTACAATCGTATAAACCATCGTATCTTGATCAAGAGATGCTTTATATCGTACAAAAGTCCGATAATCTCCTAAAAGGTGTTCGTTCTTGTAGATAATTAATATTTAGGCCGGGCGTGCGCCCCGCGGCGCCTGCGCCGCACCGCTTTGTGGAGGCCCGCCATCGCATTTGTCATGTTGGCGCACCGAAGGTGTGAATCACCTTTTTTTTCTAACCATTATTAATGACAATGATAGAAAATATTGTTTTTTACAATGTTGATTGTTGTCAATTAGTTTTTGTTCGCCGATCGCGAGCGTGGTCGATTCTATTCTGTATCTGTTTGGATTTTCATATTCGGTTCATTGGATTTTTATATGTATATGTTATAATGCTTTAATTTTATGTAGGTTGTTGGATCAATGTAATTATATGATGAATGCAAAGAAAGAAAGTGCTGAAGAAAAAGACTAATAACTTAAAATGTATAGATGGCGCTGACCTTGTTTAGCTAGAAGTAGGTACTGAAATATAGATAAATATTTTAATTCATATTAAGACTCAAAGTTATCAAAGAATAGTTCAAAGAATAGAAACGAACATTTAATCAACACATATCATACATAATATGTACCGTACCTGTACCGTATTGCGGTGTACCGTGTTCAAAAACATTACCCACGCTTTGAGGCAATCGGGTAGTAGGTAAGTGTTGAAATGTTTCCAAAAATTAATTAGCGATAATTTATCATATGTTTGTATAAAACAATAGCCATTATGTTCGTCGTAATGAATTCTTTGTGCTGGCCGTGTGAAGAATAGCTTCCGACGATTCTAGGCCACTTCCACACGTAACTTACTATTAAACGACTATTAATTTTACATTTATAAACGTGAGTTTCTCATCACTATGACTAGAGTAGTACATTCTGTTGTTGAATAGAAGAGAACGTTGATGTAAACCATTTTGTGCTTATACAATAGTAGGTTTGGTGATGGTACCAGGCTTGTAAAATTTGATAAAGGCTGCGAGTAAGTGTTACTTTATTCAGATGGATTTTATTACATTGACAAGCAATCACTCAGAGTGTTAATACATTGCTCTCTCTTTTAGACAATTTCCTACAAAGTTCCATCCAGTCGATAGAGAGTCCTTACATGTTAATTTTGATACTTATACTGGTGGCTACAAATTCCTATTTAGTTTCAAATAAATTCTACAAAATACTCAAATAAATATTTTTAAAAGTTTAAATAAATGTTGTTTTAAAGAATTACCGTCATTTACAAACATTATTTTTTAAATCCAAAATGTAATTTACCTGAGATAAACGAGTATGAAGAAATTAACTATAAAGAGACATGAACACTACCTGAATATAGAAAAGTATTGCAGAATTAGCCCGATTTGAAAAAACAGCTTGGATCTTGAGGACTCATTACCTACCTAATATCGCCAGGAGATGTGGTTACCTTACTCCTGTTAAGTAACTTCCACAAACCCAAGTATTCACAGATTGTAAGTGCGGTGTGTAAGTAGCCGGTGGCTCTTGGAGGTGGAAGGAGGGCTACTCATCTGTTTATCTCTATGCGGATGTCTGTGGCAGTAGGTAGTCATGAAACTGGCTCCGACTGCTCGTTTGCCTCCTATACCATAAAAAAATAAGATTCTCCCCTCGATTCCCCATTGGATCATCTTAACACACAAACGAGTAAAGCAGTCATTTCACGCTCGCTATGAGAAACAAGGCAATTAGTCAATCTCAGTTGCTCTCGCTTCCACGATTAGATCATAGTCGTAAAATGATTAACATAAATCGCCAACAAAGATTTCGAGATGGAGATTTTCCAATGAATTAAACATGTTTTCATTGTGAAGGACGAGGCATAATGGGCGGGAGGCAGAGGCGGCGGAGGCGTCGGTACTATTAACGTGTGGTTTGGAGATAGCATCGGCCGACAAACTCGATTAGCGGCCGGAGTGGTTCCATTAGGGTGCGCCCTCAGTCACGGCAGGTAGCGTTTTAATAAGCCTAACATTATAAAATATTATCTATTAACAAAGTTTTAGCTTTTTTTTCTAACAATTTATGGACTAGAATTGGTTTGTACAATCATTGAAGTGGACAAATAAAGTGTTATTATAATAAGTAAATATGCACTGAAATCTTATGAGTGTATCTAATATCTATCTTTAAGGGTATGTCCCTATTTGGGAATAAAACGTATGTTAATGTTATTCCAAATGTCTATGCCAAACTTCAACCAAATAGGTATAAAACCAAGTTTGTGCTTGGCAGATAACATACAAACAAGGAAATATTTTAAATATTAATATGAAACGCTATTTACACATAACATATTAGGTTAGACTTCCCGCAAGAAAACTATATCGACAACGAAAAATATAATTAATTTGTTTTAAATAATAGACAGACGAACAAACTGTTTGTTTTTACGATATTCGATATTACGCGCCTTACAAACCATTTTTATGATATTCCATGTAACAGTCCTACTAATATTATAAAGGCGAAAGTTTGTGAGCATGTTTGTTACTCTTTCACACAAAAACTACTGAACGGATTTTCATGAAACTTTACAGCTTTCATATCAGAATAACATAATAAGTTAAAAAATATAGGGATTTTTGAAGTCCGAAATTCACGCGGGCAAAGCCGCGTGCGGAAGCTAGTAATCTATAACATATTATCTGTATCATATTATGGCTTTAATCCGAATAGTATTATTTGTGTTGAAGAATAAGGACGTCAAAATCTTAAACTAAATAATAAACAAATGACTTAGGTAGTCAAATATAAAACATTGACATTATATTAGATCCCACATTTCATGACATGGACCACAAATCTCGTTCCCTCCGACTTTTATCGATACTAAGAGTCGAATCTAAACAATATCCTAAGTTAAATAATAATATGTTTCGAGTTGTTTGCATTTAAATGCAAATTCATTGATTTATTGTCGGGACTTAGTAATATTATTTAGTGCTAGCAATTAAGGCTATAGAAATATCCACCTTATCGCCTAATTAATAACGTTCAATTAATACGTCTTGATTATTAAATAATGATAGGCAAAATTAACGAAGATTGATGGTACTGTAATTACATACCTACATAGGTCGATGATTTCGTAACATTTATATGAATACTATCAACGTAGCAGTAACTATTTGCCACGGGCACCGTAAAGTATAATATGTTCTCAAACCTACTTAGAAACGTGTGTCAGATTGCATAGGTGACTGGAGGTTACTCCTTAAGAACGTAGATGTAGATCCTCCTTAAGATCACGATTCTGAAGTCAAAGATGACTACCGACGCCCACAAACATCCGCATAGAGACTATACAGATGCACTGCCCTCCTTTCTCCTCCCACCTCCATGGGCCACCGGCCTTATACACCTTAAGAAACGCGACAGCATTTTGTGATTTGTCTTTAATTTGCTATAGATTTCCACCCGATGAACTAATTACCTGGTCAAGGCCGCGGGCAGCCGCTGGATACAAGTAGAAGAGAACTGTGGTAGACCTATGTCCAGCAGTAGACTTCTTCTGGCTGCAAATGATAATGGTGCACATAATGCTATAGATTACTTGCTGCGCCCCGAGGTTTCACCCGCGTAAATTTCAATCCCGTGGGAAATCATCCCATGGCATCCCAAAGGAACATTTTTTCGGGATAAAAACTATCCTATGCGTTAATCCAAGTTATTCTCTATGTGTGTGCTAAATTTCATGAAAATCGGTTTAGCAGTTTTTGCGTGAAGAAGTAACAAACAAACAAACAAACAAACACACAAACTTTCGCATTTATAATATGAATCGGACATCAAAATACTTTTTATCCTGAAAAAAAAAGGTTACGCGAGTGACACTACGGACATATATGATATAGAATAGGAAAAGATATCAATGAAGCGTCTTGGAGTCTGTTAGGAATGATCATAGACCTGTCTGTGATAAAAGAACTGTGCTGATGGTTGTGAAAAAACGATTGCCCTACGTAGAAGTGAGTCAAATTCCGGGCCCAATTGAAGTTAATCAGTTCCCTCAAACAAGGCTTTTGCGGTAACGGCCCTTAATAACAAAAACGTGGCCGAAGCCTCCCCCGAAATGTACGGCAGACGGGTCGGCGCAGCGACCGAGACGGCGCTATACGAGAGAGGGAGACGGACACGTTTTTTGGACACATTCCGGTGCTGAGTACTTTTTACACCATTTCAAATATTGTTTTAATTGATTGTGTTACATTGGTTGTTATAGGGGGAATTAGACGCCCTAAAAACATGGATCGCTTATAAGAACTTTGTTTCTAGATTTTATACCTTACAAGCCGGCCCGTGCCCACTTCATTGGGGTCACAAATGAAATAGTCAATCATCATCATCATAAGCCGGAACACATATAAATATAATAATGAATATAAATATAATAAGTAATAAGTATAATAAGTAGCTAAATTTAAACTACTGGCTTAATTTTACCTAATTATTTTTTAAAAACAATTTACTAAATAAATAAATATTGATATTTATCGATTCCTCTATATTTACCTGATCAAAAGTAACATGACTGAGATAGGTATAGGTAAACCTCTTACCGAAACCTATCTCTATTCTTCTTACCTGTAGGTACCTACTTATTTCAGTGCTGCTGCACTGCACGCGAATTAAGTCGGCAAGAACCTCTTACTCAGAAGTCCACGCTGAGAACAGACTATTGAGTTTCGGACAGTTGGCGAGTTGCCGGTGGACCATGTGCGATAAGGAGGCAAAGAGTGCATAACAACAGCGCTCATCCTTGTAGACATCGGTTGTCCTCAAACGACACCGACTGCTCCTTCACCATAAAAAGGTTTCAAGAACCTAGAGGGCAGTTTCAAGTACACGATGACATTTCAGCTACGACAATACAAAAGGTACATTTTATGAGCAACTGAAAAAACAAGGAATCTCCGCGAATGAACGACGGTTGAAGCTTACTACAAACAAAAAACATTTCATTCACCTGATGCATTTTAATAAAACTACTTACTTTAACAGATTTTATAGCGGTTTAGTTATTTAACAAGCCCGACATTTCGTCTTGCGACAATATCCGTTGAAATAGTTTTAATAACTAATGAGTAATATTCGCGTAAACATATTACTACACACATACGCAATAATATTATACTCAAATCACTTTAATTTTCACGTCACAGAGGCTTCTGATGCAGTACTTTATCTCAGGGCTTGGTTTCTCCGCAGCAAAAGCCACCGGAATCCGGTGACTTCGATGAGCCTAACTTTAGCGCTATGCTCTTTTAATCGAGAAATTATTACAAAAATGACTCAATAACTAGATAATATTTTCAATTCGAAAAAAAATTTCTAACATAGGTCCAGTAGTTTTAAAGCTAAACAAACAGAAAAAAAATTCCCTTTTATAATATAAGTATAACCTATAAGAAAAAAATCTATTCTCGACCATCGATAGGATGGTGATCAGGACAGTAACCGGTTCATGATAGATGAAGGTAGAAGGAATCTCGGTGATCATCGAACTATTAAGAGCATCCTGCTTATTAAATCTCGCAGGAATAATAATAATCATTATTATATTATATGAAACCCATTATGTGTCCCATTGTTGGGCAAAGGCCTCCCCCTATATTTTCCTTTTTTCTCTGTTCAGAGCTGCATCACACCAATCAGGCAGGTACGTCGAGTGCATCTAGCCATTTTGGTCTGCCGCGTCGCCTCTTTGAGTCTGGGTCCCATAAAGTGGCAATTTTGAACCATGAGGGCCTGCGGCAGACATGTCCTGTCCATTTGAAATAAATAATAATGCTGGACAAAAAAAATACAGTTGATAAAGAGGTAGCCATAGCTGCCTTGAAGCTGAATTGGGGTGGAACGACGGAGGTGGAACGAAGGTAATTGGGACCAGGGGTAAAAATGGGAACCTGACCCCATTGCACGGTTCCAACGTGGAGTTAGGGACTGTTCAAAGGAAGCCGGACAGTCCCTAAGGAGGAGGAGTCTGGCCTTTTCACCGAGGCCAGCCTGTCGCTGGAGGCGCCCTGTTGCTTTCACATCCGGGGCCCTCCAATCATAGCGGCTGAAGGCACCTGCATGGGCTTAGTCGATAGGGGCATCCCAGTTGTCGAGCCCGACACTGTACCCGGTTGAGCCACCCGGGCTCCTGGGTAGCGTGCGTAAAGGCATTCCCCTGCGTCAACAAAAAAAAAAAGGTGGAACGAAGGTTGGGTCACTTATGTGATGTCAAGCCTTTACAGATGTTTCTGGCTATCTGATGGCCAATTGGCGATTGCCACCCCTACACGAATGTGTCCAATATGACCGATACAGGATGATGATAAAAGAAACAATGTCCAGTGGACGTGACAATACCACCAGTAAACAGCGACGCCCGCATGCGGCGCGACCGCAGCACCGCCGCTGGCTGACGGGTTTACGGTACGATAAAATTTACTCGCCTAATCTGCATATCAACGGTATGTTTGTATGAGTGTTTTATTTGTTGGACACGTCGTAACTCATGTTTTTATATCGTGTTTTGAGTTGTGTTATGCTGGTGCGGTAGCTGGGGGATTCACGAGTGAGCGAGAGTTACATTTTTAAGTAATAAACAGAATTTAAGAACAAAGAATTGCATCAGAATATGTGTGGGAAGGAAAATAATGAATAGGTACAAGAATACACCACGTACCTATCTATCGAATAATATGTCTAGTTGGTAATAGATGAATAGCCTGCTTATTTACCTACCATCCCTCCCTCTTTTCTTTCTTTCCTCTCATTAGCCTCCCGACTGGCCGGTTGTTTTTACAATTTTCATTTTCATTTATTGGGCAAAAGGAACTAGAAAGGCACCAGTCACCATGGGATCATCCACGTCTACGAAGAGATACATAAGTTGTCAATGGCTACCTCTAGTAGGTGACTTACTGATCATCTCTAAGAAAGATTAAATACTCATTTATAAAAACAAAATTCAAAGATTCAATTATATATTAAATTAAACAAGGCTAAAATATTGGCAGATATAGATTAATTAAATCTGCCAATATTTTTTGAGTTGGAGCTTTGAAAAATGACATGATAAGAATTAGGACCTGATATATAATATTTATTATAACTTTGTGTATCCTAAATAAAAATAACATCTAAATATTACATATATATAAAATGAATGTTTATCTGTTTGTCCTTTAGGTATAGAATCGTAAACTATGCATTTGATCATGTGATGATCTTTATCAAAGTTGTGCTTAAGCCCATTAAGGTTTGTAAGTTGGTAGATACGTATTTTCGATATATTGCGCCACATAGCATTCCGACGAATAAATAAAATTATTAAAAATGAATTTAATATTTGTGCAATGTCTTTCCTACAAATTTCTTTAAGTTGGTGGCGTAGCAAACCTTAGGACGCAGCTAGTTAACAACATAAAATGTTGTTGTTAAACACAGGATTTTCCGCACAGATGCGGGAAATTCAAACATTCAATTCCACTTATAACCGGCAATAGCACAGTGTCTGATAGTGATGGTTGATATCAATAATTGAATATTGTAACGTACTAGACAGTGATTGAAACAGTCTCGCGGTGGTCTCCGGCCCACCGCTGGGCCTTTGTGGCGATGTCATTGCGGCCGTGCGTGGCGAATCGCCGACACACCTCCGCATTGTGGGCTAGTATTGATTGTTAAACAGCATCGTGATGCGTGCAGTCATTAAACGTGTTCCGTTATGAATGTTAATGATCATACGTTTGAAATTTTTTTGTACAAGCAAAACGGAGTCTTTTTATGACTACCGATAGACATCTGTTTGAAGACGTGTTGCCTTCTAATCCAATACTATAGCAATTCAATTTAATACAGCATAGCTGTTACTTCGCGGCGTCATGTGAGCAAAAGATACCCCCTTCTTGCCAGCCCACTTCTACTGCAATATGATACCTACGGGATATACCTTAGGTATGTTTGCGGCTTTAAGATATGGGTACCCTTTAAGATATGGGTACCCTTTAAGATATGGGTACCCTTTAAGATATTGGTTCAACTATCGTTTCGAGCCCTTTTTAAAACAACTGCAACCGACTCTGGCCAATGAGCAAAACAGCGCTCTACATTACAACTTGAAGTAGATCGCTGTCTCGTCAGCTTAGTCTTCAGTCATTGTAGCTGAGAGATCTGGAGAACCAGATTAGGGAACCTCAGCATAGGCGACCGAAGGCATCTGCGGGGCTTTAATGGGTATTCGGTTTACCTATCCGTGGATCTCGCATACGTAAATGTATTTAACCGCAAAACTAAAATGGAAATTTTTTTTCGATCCTGATTTTATGGCGTGGAAGCGAAGAAAGCAGCTATAAAAGCTTGTTGTGCGGAAACTTTTATTAATCAAGATGTAGATATTTTTTCTATGTGAATAAATAGGCAGGTGATAGGTACTGTTGATCAATGTGGACTTTTATTGACGCAGGTAGGCAGGTACATAATCTAATAAAATAGCTTCAACATCTGAAGATATGAAAGATGATAATGATTATGATGATGATTATGAAAGATAACCCGTTATTCCAAGGAATCAAAACCACTTCGGGTTTACGTAGCAATTAATTTGGATAAGTTTCCACAGAAAACATGACGCACTAATTGAAAGTTTAGAAGGTTTTAGATATAAATACCTATATAGAAAAAAGTCAACAGTTTTTACTTGAATCATTGTAGCTACCTCACATTTAGACACAACGAAATTTATTTTAAGTAGTAGTAAAAATACTTGCTTAGAGATGTACTTTGTAATTGATTTACCTATTGGGACATTTTAGACGCCATCTATACCTTTATTTCACAGCACAGCCCTTTAGTAATTGATAGGTATAATACCTATGTAATTTTCCAATTTGTGGGAAAGACGAAAGTTTTCCGTTGATACACGCTTACATTGTCCAATGACACAGCGGCTCTTCTTTAAAGCAAAGCCAACATAATGTTATGTCCAATCGAAAAAAATCTAAACTATAAAACGAAAAAAATATAATCATTCCGATTCCATTTAAGCTGAACCTTTATTTGCTCACCGCGATTCATTCCATTAGAATCCTGAATAAACTCATTATAAATGAATCCAACTACCCGCCGAAAGGGCTCTTACGAATATTATCCGCGTTATACCAAACCTTGATTAGCACCGTATCATTTAGTCCTGGTATTGTAATTATAACACAACGAGGGAAACACGACCTAGTTACCCAGGTTATACACCTCAGTTTGGCGTGGTAGGGCGCTGCAGCGGCGCCTTTGTGGGCCGGAGATGAAAAGCGCCGCGCGTCCATTTATCATTGACAAAGTCAATTGTACCGGGACACGGTTACAGATCGGAGGACAAACAAGCTCGTTTCACTGGACCTATTACCTACCTGTTGTGTTAGTTTTGTAGCTTTTGTAAAAGGAAATGTGCATCTACTTCACAATATACCTATAGGTACAAGTGTTGAGGAAAAATCATTTAAATTACTTAGTTTTAAGACATTTATGATTAATATTAATTAAGAAGACTAATTTTCTACTTATTACGTACAAGCCTGATTTTCGATATTTCTAACCCCAGTCAGGCATACTTACTACCAGCTAAAACCACGATGAGAGAGGAATGTGTTCATTGAACACAAATAGATGATTGATAGTACCTAGGTAGGTAGGTATCTAGAGTTGGTGCTCGACTGGCTGGTAAATATACCTAACTATTAAGAACGTTGACATCGCTAAAACCTAACAGATTAAGTGAATTTTGTGAGAGAATACAAGAGAATGAATTAGGTAAGAACACTTTGTACTAAGAAGACGTTAAGAATAACACAAGCGTATCCGTGGTAAGAGGTAGTGTCACACTGCATGCTTGAATGCAGGCGAATTGGGCCGGCACGACCGGGGAGGTACCTCTCGCTTACACTAGACCGGCGTAAAGTGACAGCTGTCCTGTCGCGTTTCATGGAGGTGGGAGGAGAAATGAGGGCAGCGCATCTGTATAGCCTCTATGCGGATGTTTGTGGGCGTCGGTAGTCAGGAAAATGGCTCCGACTGCTCGTCTTCTCTCCTATACCATTAAAAAAATCCTGCAAGTTCTATAATGGGACAGACAGTGAGAACATTGACAACGTTAAAACTAAAAGAAATGGGTGATTTTTGAAGAATACAAGATAGAGAAGAGTACAAGATGCAAATATCAGAGAACCCTAAAAGTAAACATCGTTGATAATTCAGGTAGGTAGGTACTTATTAGAATTTTTATTTGATGCTATCTCGCGTTTCACACCAATGCTGCAATGCACCTGCTCTGCGGTCTGCGAGCTCAGATTTTAGAGATCCGATGCGAAATTGCAATGAGACCTTGTACAGATAATGTTTCATGAAAATGTTTAAATATTTAAGTTGGATTTGATTTTAATGGGTTAATTATCTATATAATTGATATACAATTACTAGTAGCGCCACGCGATTTCACCCGCATAATCCGCACACTACCTACTCCCATTCAAAGTAGTGTGATGGTTTACAGCCATCCTTGATAAACTATCTAACATTGAAATAATTTTTCAGTTCTAACAATAGTCCAAAGATTAGCACGTTCAATGAAACAAACAAACTTTTCAGCTCTATTATATTAAGTAGTAGATTTAAGTATCGATCAATTCAAAAAATATTATATCGGGGAAAACTAGCAGTTGGAATTTTTTGACGATTACCGACGACCATAAACATGCTAATAATTGGCATATAGCATTGCCCCGTTTCTCTCCTCCCTTATCATTATAAGGGAGGATAGAAACGGGGAAATGTTATATGCCAATTATGAGGCTACCAATAACTCACAAACCGCTCGAGACGCGACAACATAGCTGTTCACTTTGCGGCATTGTCACGTGAGTGATATGTATCACCCAGGCTATGCCACCCCTGTACTCTTGAAATGCAGCTATTAGGTAACATTCCTCCTACATAGCCTAAGCTCTAACTAATATCAAATATGATTAGTCCTAATCATGTTTGACATTCTGTCACACCCAGTTTGATTCAGCCCCATTCTCTCGATTATCGCGAACGAGACATTGATGGATAAAACAATGAATCGATACGCTCGTCTGGTGCGTCTATGCGTCTGAGAGGCGTGCCCCGCCCCCCGCGCAGCGTCCAATGGCGGCGCCGGGAGATGTCACGCTCCCTGTCACGCAGCACTCCTTGCTTTTTGCTAATGAGAACGTTTATGACGTCATAAGTTTTACAATTGTTTTTTTTATTCCATCAAGGAAGTGTGCCATTCAGTAATGCAGCCGGTTTAGGCTCTTTTATATGCTCCTTGGTTTAGGCCGAATGAATTAGGAATTGTAGTGAGAGGTACATTCTTACCCTCATATGATACCTACCTATTGTATTAAAGTGACAAGTAGGTATGTTGTCGCAGTTCGTGCGGTGGGAGAAGAGGTGGAAAGAGTTCCTTTTTCGTCCGCTTCTGTATAACTTCTTATATTATAAATACGTTCTTATAATAATATTCAAAAAATATTTTCGTTTTTAACTTTATAGGTGTGTTTCTTGTGTGGGTATAGGTAGATATGTTATATGCCTACGTAGGTACATATATTTCAAATAGACAAATAACTAATATCGCTTATCGATTGTCATTATAATTCAAAAATCCATAAAAATCAACAGCCATTTTTGCTTTCTAAAAAGTAAAATAAAAAACACAAATTTTGGTGTCGGCCAATTTGTGAAACCTCTCAAAATATTTTATGATATGCCGTCGTGTAAATGAAGAACACACAAGTACTAAGTAGGTGTTAACACAACAAATGATCACGCGAGTTCCCTAACGGGGTAGACAGGGCAGAGTGCCACATGTCACGATCTCCGTAGTCTTGATTACTCCACATTCGTTATTCTCATCATACACCAGGCTGGTTGTGAAGATACTTGACCTCGCCTTCGGAAAATACCTACCTAGTACCTACCTCCTTATTTAATCCAATCTTGGTATGTTAGTCTTAAGAACAAGTTCTTCCCTGACAGCTACATCCTTTCACATCCGTGCTTTACTTATAATTTAGTCAACGGCTTTCTTAAACCTTTGTACACTTCGAACACCGTCGTTACACATTTATACACCACAATAAAACACGAGATCCATCTGTGAGACGGGTTTATAAATTCTCATTTCGCTCACCTAACCATCATTACGGTATTGATGGAACTTTACAACTTTAATTGGATCCCGAAATTGGCGTTTGAACTTTTAATAATAAATATTTATACAGGTAGCAGCTGCATTAAGAGCGGGCCGATGCCCAAATAATAATTAGCCTGCCCTTAGCACCTTAGTCTTGGAAAAAGGAACCAGCATCGCGCGAACACAACCTGTAATTTGGAAATTATTATCTAACACATTGTGCCTTTCTGGTTATCCCGCCGGTCAATTTGCCGTTTTTATGGCTCCCACTGAGCCGCGGCCTCTAATTATCTCCGCCACGATCACGGCCTGAGGCGAGATTGGGTAAGCATCCTCACCCCAAAACCTGCCCTAACTAAAGGTGCGTAAGTTCAAAATGACTTGGAGCGGTTGAAAGCGTTTTTGAGAATATGTGAATATGTTTAAACTAACGCGTCTGCGCGAAATCTATTTGTTTTACAAGGAACTCATTTAATAGTAACAATTAAGAGCAACACTTACTATGTTTGATTTGCGAACACGGGAGTCAAAGGCTACAGACGCTAACGTAAATGAAATTATTCAATATTAAAATCAAGATGTTTTGTAAGTATATGGTCATTCCAGTTTTTGGTAACGAGGTATCGTTTCTATCTACAAATTAATCGACTATATTCTTTAATCAGCATTTAAAAGCGCTTTTGATATTTACACATTTTTACTAATTTTTGTTTAAAACAGTAGGATGGTAATATACTGACGATATGTACAAGATCCCACAGCTTGTTAGTAGAACCTCCGTAAACGGTCGATTTCCTTACACCATTATCTATGGATCTAATGACGTTTATTTAAATTACGATAGAACTTAACGTTCCAATTTTAAACTCGTCAAATTAACGTTTTCCGAACACGCTGGTTTAGGAACGTTTTCGACACTGGGCCCTCGTATTCTATTAGAAAGGACTACTAATAAAATTAATTTATTTCTCGATTACAACAGTTAAGCGACTTCAAAACGTACCGCTGCTTCGCGCCATTAATCATAATAATTAAGAGTGGGAACGATCGCTTTGTTACAAGTATTTAGTCTAAGCGAGAGTTCTTTATGCCTCGTGGTGTAAATCGTTGTCGTGTTGCAGGGCAATGATGTTATCGACAGTGGCTATTATATGAGGATGCCGTGATTCATGTTCATTTCGTTATAATTATTCTGGTGTTTCTACCAGGCCCGCGGCCCGCGGCCGGCGGTACGGTGCTTAACCGTTTTGTACGTCCGCGTAGCTTGAGGACATTTTAGCGGATATCTTTTTGACGTTTTTATCTAGGGATGATTTATCATTGTCATTGTCTTCATATCCGCCGTCGCCTTCATCACCGTCCCCAAAGAGCGCCATAGATCACTGGTTTGATGAATGGGTGCAGGTTAACTGGATCCAAGCATCTTTGGACCTGGAAAATTCGTGAGTTCTATCTATGAGACCTGTTGTCCTTTGAGGAGGACGGATGACCTAGGGCAACATTCAATTATTCGTTTATCTAGACTTTTGCTAAGGAAATTACTTATTTTAATTAAGGGCTGTTATGTAGAATGATAATATCCGAATAGGTAAGCATGGAGGTTTATATTAGTTAGATGTATGTAGAGGTATTATAGGTATATAAGCACAGAGTTTTGCCACGTTCTATCGGGCCCCGTGATCATAGGGCGGAAGATCGTGGATGGAGGCGGTGTTGAAAGTGTGAATGTAAAGATGGTGACGTTGTATTATCATGTACATTTACAACTTAAATCATATAAGACGCTGTGTCATATAGGTATTTCAGTGATACTGGACCGGCACGATCGATGTTGATACTTACGTCTCACATGTTATAGGTAGATATTATACCGTATTAAAGTTATAGTCATGATTTGTGAGCTTCCGGTGGCCGTTTGAACGAGAGGAGGCAAGGACGTCAACAAATTTGCATAACATTTTGCCGATGTCTGTTGGCCTGGGTTTTCATTGAAAGACTTAGAATGCTATTGTCCCCTTACACTATAAAAAAACATTATCGATGTTACAAAGGTTCATCGTTCAACTATGCGTCGAACTAGCTACAACATTTCCCAGCAAAAACACTACCTAAGTAAGTACTTATATTTTTAATATCAAAACCAAAGCGAGCAAACTTCACAGTAAAAAACAGTAAAAGTAATAGAAAGTATCTACTTATTGATTAAAACCTCCATACCGTGATTGCAGATAATTGTTACTATCGCTTGGAGGGAGAGATTGTTTGGTGCCATTACTCTTTACGCGATGGTACGTAATCTTTAGCCATAGACAATTGGCACGAGTTTACGCTCGAGTTTTTCACATTTTACACTCAATACGATTCTGATAACTGTAGCGTGTCTATTGTCTATGCTTGTTTATAACGCACAATGTTAATTTTGGTACAAATTATAGTATCGAATGGAAACGACCGATGCAGACAATTTATGGTTAACGTTCTTCTATACGGCCTTTCTTAACTGTCTTAAAAAAAACTAATTGTCCGCTACTAACTTTTATTACAGAAATCACAAATTATTGGACTTCCCAAATATTAATTTATAATATAGTGAGTAGGTACTTACCATACGCGGCGGCGAGTGGCGCGTAACTAAAGCTTCTTTTGCTTCCTGACAAGTGACAACTAGGTATAGATTTAGGATCACCGGCGGGTTCGCGGATGAGTGCCAAAGCGTGCCCGTGTTTCCGTCGTACGGTGCAAAGAGAAAGCAAGGGGGTTTAGCCGGTAAGAGTCCGGCTGCCACCCCGGGCGGCTGGGTATCCATGAGGATTACCCACTATGAAAAAAATGTATAGATTTAGGATATAACATAGTTACGTATATTTTACCTTAATGGTAATAAATGGTGGTGGTGGTAATAAATTTTCATTATTTCTTTCTAACAGGTATAAGTGATAGTTGGTATACCAACAGTATGTAATTGTTATTCATCTACTCACAAATTATCAAGCGAACTTGAATGATTCTCGTCACAGACATACCTATAATATAATCTTTTATAATTGGTTATCATAAAATAACTTTTTATAATCAATGATTTCCTGGTTAGGTATACATTTTATACGAGACAAACCGCAGGGCACAGCTAGTATTAACAAAATATAATTTTGGTTTTTATTTGGTCAATAAAGGACATCTGCTTCAGTTGATTATTTTAATCTGACGACGACGACGAGGATCTTTTGTTTCAACTTTCTGACCCCAGTTATGTCTAGTTTCTCGATGCTCTCTTTAATTTGTAGGATTCACTTTTTTAATGTACCTACCTATAGGGGCCAAACTAGCGGTCGGAAATTTTCATGACTCGGTACTGACGCCCATAGACAACCGCATAGAGGAAATACAGATGCGCTGCTCTCCTTTCTCCTCCCACCTCCATACGCCACCGGCTACTTACACTCCGCACGAAACGCGACAGCACAGCTTTCACTTTACTTTTGACGAGTACCAACGCTCATGTGACTCTACTTCTTACTAAAAACATCTTCCACACCTGCTCCGAACTACGCTAATGGCATTATTCTAGCACAAACGTTATTTAATTTTTAAACATCTCTTAATAGTTGTGATTACTTAAATAGTTGTCAATTTAAACAGCCTCACACCCTTGTTTAAAATCTTGAGTAACAAAAAGTGTGGAGGCAATGAACAGCTGATATTGACAATTTGCTTAATGAAAGTTTGTGATGGATGGATGACGGATCTCGCGCGCCTGCGTCATATTAGTAGTATGCATGGTAGAAGCAAGGAGAATCATCTCATATGGTAGAAAATAGAAAAGATTATATTTCATATACACAGATGATTCTCCTTTACCTCTACCCTCCATAATTAGAAGCTATTGTCAACAATGAAAGTTGACAATGTCATGCAATGCAAGCGATAAAAAAGTTAACTAATGTTGTCTATGAAATTTATAAGTATCGTTTATGAATAACAATTTTTTAAATACTGTTTAAGGCTTAAGTAGTTGATTAGTTAAGTATTATTTAGGATGTTGTCTAACTTGTTTTTATGAATAAGGCGCTAAGTTTTTAAAGTTTTTTATTTTTATCTTGACTTCTTTAACTGCAGCTGAGAATTATTTTGCATTTGCTTTTGTAAAATATACCAATCTTACTAATAATAAGATTTATATTGTGAAAGTATATGTATATATGTTGCGGTCAAATGAATAGGTTCAGTTCATATTTGTCAAAGATATGGACGATGGCCAGGCATAACAAATTAATACTTTTATCTCGAGTAAAATTAATACTTCTACTTGGATTGAGGGGCACAATTTGTCAGTGACATTATAAATATCTGCCTAATTGATAATGTACATGCATTACTAAAGTATACTAAAAATATCTTCATAGCACGACATTTTATGTAAAACTAAAATGGCGTCGAAGGAGTAATTTCTTAACTAAGAGTTAATTGCTTTAAATAATCATCGACACATAAATAATTCATTTTTAAAAGAAACGTGCATCGACGGTGAGGTCGAATTAAAGTTTAACCGGCCAAGAGCGAGACGGTCTCTCATACGATGGTTTCGTATGAAACTAAAACAAAGAAGTATAAGTTACTTAATTATTCTGAAAGAAATTCAGTAGTCAAAACAAAACTAACGTGTTTGAACGACTATCAATATCGAATTTATAAGAACCTACCAAATCGCACCAGTCTTGCTTTTTTTTATTCTATAGGGGGCAAACGAGCAGTCAAGTCACGGAGATAAAGGTTCTTTCCGACGCGGACGTCAGCAGACAGCTGCAACACCAGTGGTTTTGCAGTGGCGTTGTCGGCCTAGAGGAGAGTAGGTTCTTTTCTTGTTTTATTTTTTCATTTTATTACACTTACAATTAATCTTAATGCTGATAGTATAAACAAACATTATGTACCTCTTTATAACTACTTATATACTACTTATATGAAGAACAACTCCAAAATTCTAACTAAATCTATTAGAGATTTAGAACGTATTCTGAAAAAAACAATTTTCGTTCTACAGCTTTGTATTTTAAGACCAAAACTACGTATCATAAGGGCACAATAAGTACGAGATAACCTATTGCGTATTAAAAAATAGTTTAGTTCATTAATTAATCTACAATTCAATAAAGGAATGGATAGCACTAATAGGTACTGAAAAAAAGTGGTATATGTATCTAATTGAAGCTACAATTTATCAGAAAATGTAAAGACAACACTAAAATAGGCAACGAACCACGGCATATTAAAATGAATGGGAGATGAATTTGGTGACTGTTATGTCTCTTCAGGCATGTCTTTTACCAATTAAATATACAAATAAATAAAACTATTTAATATTAATTACTCACAGACAATTCTATTCAAGTTTAATGACGTATTACACAGCACTCAGTCTGAGCAAAGTAAATAATATAAGGGGACAAACGCAGTTGGAGCAATGTTCATGACTATAGTCTCCTTTGACATCCGCTTATAGGTTATACAGATGCGTTGCCCTCCTACCTCCTTCACCCTACATGGGCCACCAGCTACTTGCACACCGCACGGGCCGCGACGCCTGTAAGCGAGAGTTATATCCCCGGTCGTGTTGGCCCAATTTGTCCTTTTACTAAACTATCTGCACAATTGACTAAAGTTCTCCTTAAGATACGTTATCTCTCACTAAAATACGTAGAGAACCACTGCATATTAAAATATAGTTTAATTATTCACAAACAATTTAATGCAAGGTTTATTGCGTATTTCATAGCGCTGCGAATGTGCAAAGTTATGTGTGTGCGTAATTGACGGCGGCGATATCAAACGGCCAATTAACTAATCACGTGAAGTCGGTAGCGCGTTTAAAATGAATTATGTAAATTAAAATCGAACGAGACTCGAGACGTCCTGTTATTTAAAATGAGCACGCTGTTGACTTACCAGCGTGGCGGTGAAAGTTGAGATCGTCCCATTTTTGTTAGGGGTAGAGGTATTGCGTTGTAAAGTCATCGGGCCAACATGATCCAAGGCGCAGTCACTCCCATGATATTGATGTTAAGGCCGGCAACGTGCGTGCAATGGTA
This sequence comes from Calycopis cecrops, assembly GCA_001625245.1. Taxonomy (NCBI): domain Eukaryota; kingdom Metazoa; phylum Arthropoda; class Insecta; order Lepidoptera; family Lycaenidae; genus Calycopis; species Calycopis cecrops. Next base: position 322,893 of record LUGF01044657.1, read on the forward strand.
TAGGGTGGCAAATGAGCAGTCGGAGTCATTTTCATGACCGACGCCCATAGACATCCGTATAGAAACTACACAGATGCGCTGCCCTCCTTTCTCATCCCACCTCCATAGGCCACCGGCTACTTACACACCGCACGTAACGCGACAACACAGCTATCACTTCACGCCGGTCTCGTGTAAGCGACAGGTACCTCCCCGATCGTGCCGGCCCAATTCGGCTACATGCAAGCATGCAGTGTGGCACTACCTTTTACTAATTATCCTATAACAAAAATGTGAAGAGTTAGATAAGCAGGGTTTGCGTATTTTGAAAGTTTTTTCTATCATTCCTTTGGAGAAACTTGTACATAGAAAATATTGAAATTAAAACAATACCTACTTCTTGAAATAGGCCTATATTCTGCACTAGATTCAGAAATGGAATCTTATGGTAAGTGGCTTCAGAGGAATAAAATTCATATTACCTACCTATGAGGGGTTATATCTACCTGGAACCTAGTTTCTCATTGAGGAAGAAAACTATGGTGACTACTTGAAAGCATGAAAAAAGATTGATACCCAACTGCAGCATGTTACCGGTGAAGAACAATTCATGTAGGTATAGATTACGAGAAAATTTTATTTAACAACGACGCGGACGCTTTGAAACATTGGTTTAGTTGGTCACAGTTCTAGAGCATATAATAAAATTACTTTTCATTATGTGTAGATATAAAATTGTCGTGTCAATAAAAACGTTATTTTCATTTCGTTCGGTTTGTGAGAGTGAGGTTGTCCAGATTTGGACGAATAGGGTGTGAGAGCAACGGCTATGGAGTATATGGGCTATTCAGTACCTCATGAACGTACAAGACGCGACCGTATCGTAGTCCTTTCACGCCCTTTATTCCTCGAATCAGAGAGAGCTTCCCCAGGTAGGCAGAGTCTATTTACTTGTAGTGGAGCAACTACACTAAATATTGCAATCATTTAATAGGTCACATGAGGCATTTATCTTCATACTAGCTATGCCCCGCGGTTTCACCCGCGTTAATTTCTAAGAAATCCATATAAACTTCAACTCCCTATTTCACCCCCTTAAGGGTTGAATTTCTAAAAATCCTTTCTTAGCGGATGCCTACGTCGTAACATCTACCTGGATGCCAAATTTCAGCTTCATCCGTCCAGTGGTTTGGGCTGTGCGTTGATAGATGGCTATGTCACGTTTGAGTTTTTTATATATATATATAACACATAGAAGATTTCTTTTCAAACTAACCCTTATATATAATTCGCGTTCGTTTTTTTTCTAGCAATGTAACCATGTGTTATAAATCAAGATAACAAACATCTTAGCACATAAGTTTATCTTGCAATACGTACAGATAGTAAAAATAAAACCGGTGTCTACTTTCTAACATAACAAGAATAGGTAAAGCCAATTATATTCTCACATACCTAGCATTTAAATACCTGGTCCTGTCCGAGATGAAATGTCTAGACAGCGCCTACTGCCAGTCAACAAACATAGTTAACTACGTACGAACGTTCTATTCGTTCATATAACTAGTCAGTACTTAGCGCTAGTAAATTATAGCATTTAAACGATAATCAAGTTATTTATTGGTTAAATAGTCGTACACGTGTGTACATGAGTTTTATCGCAGGAAAGTAAAACAAAACTTTGCATCATCTAATAATAATTGGAGAAAGAGATAAAGAGTGAGATTGATGGAGACAGAAGAAGAAGGAGGCATAATAACAGGATAGATTTTGCGTTCTTTTTGTTTGGGCCAAAGAGGCATTAAATATGTTCTAATGTCGTTCTAGCCGAATTTCGGGACGAGCCGTCTAAGCAGGACACAAGTACATCTATTCTCTCGCTATTCCGATGGGACGGCAATCCAACAGGACTGGAGAGAATTCCGGCGCAGGACCGATGGCTTAGCATGCTCTCCAAGGCACAAAAGTATACACACCTTTATCTTCCTGGCTCCAGACTGTTATTAGAAATTGAAGAATCCCAGTAACTCTGTTTACTTTGACCCAGTAGTCGAACACGGGCCCTCATGTCTGTGGTTAAACAGGCTAACCACTAGACCACGAGGAAGTCAAATGGTACACAGCATAACATAGGTCGTAATTTTCTAGTGCTTGTTGAGATGCCTACTTTTTTGTAGTCTTTGTGATTCAGATAATAAGTGACACTAGTTACCCTTTGAATCACTTCATAGACATCTAGTCAATTTATAATTCGTCGTTAGTATTAGCCATCGTATTTTTTATCGACTGCACGTAGGCATTTGCCATATAAGATTAAATTTATTCAATTGCATGCACTTACGCATGCACGCACCCGCGGACGTTAATACGATGATTAGTTTCAATAAAAACCATCATAATTAGCCGTATTATCTAATTGGACGGCTCGTCCCCCACATTAATTATAATTATCATCTTAATAATGCTTTTAATTATAATGATTTTTATAAGCAACATTAACACATTGACCTTTGGAAACAGTTTTTATTTCTACAAGTTTTCTTCTATACTTTCATAATTTATTCGCGGAAGATAACTATGTTGCTATAATTAGCTTTTTATTAAAACATTAATGACGGAATTATGAAAGTTGATTAAAAAAACATGAGCCGAGTATTCGTTCGACTCGTTAATAACTTCACGTCATAAACGTGTTCTAATTTGAAAAGTAAATAAAATTTACGACTGTTTTGTAATTAATATTTTGTATAAAGAGACACAAGTCTTGGTGACAATTTATTTATTTTGAAATACTTTATATTTGTAATTATATGTTACAAAATAATATTAGATAATCCTAGGAGAGAGGGCAATCAACTTACAGTGACAGTATTGAGAATGAGAAAAAAATATTTCTTCGAGCTCAACTCTTTTGCGAGTCCAAAAAAAAACAAAATGAAATCATCAATTGATTTGGTTTATAAACTATGATTATTCTTATCACAGGTGGATTAAACTTCTTAATAAGGATACTAATATTTGCCATATTAACCTGATAGTAGGCTGCAAGTTTAGGTTAATAGAGTCTACACTGTAACCAGAGGGTATTCAATGTGTGCGTGAATATAGGTATATTTATACATTTGCCCCTATATCATAAAAATGACTACATTAACGCTAGAAATAGAAATTTCTCATAAATTTGAACATCATTGTCTTTTTTACGACGCGAGTATGAGTAGGCATTACTCATGTATAGGTAGTTATTTAATAACAAGTTGTGACGTCATCCAATACCACAACCTTCCTTATAATTGTCAATCACAAGTCATTACTTAGTATGGGAAATAAGTACAATGAGTTATGCGACATCGTACATGTAATAATAGGGAGTATGGGGAGTTTCGTGTTACAGAGTTTTGTAGTCACTATCCACGGTTCAATTTAAACAATATTTATTCCCTGTCAATAAGGCTTTACGTACCTATTACAGCGGCTTCAGTACAGTTTATTCGGTTCGGACATTGGGCATGATATCCTGGCCGAATTTTGGATAGCGGCCATCTTTAGATAGATTAGCCATCGCATTGGACATGTACTTAAACTTGCGAAGAACTGTGTATACTATTTGGAAAAATAGGATAAGGAGTGTAAATCAAGTGTATAAGTAGACACGAAAAGCTGCTTTTGAAAAGCTCTATTTGTAGTAGTATTGCCCGAACCATTTACTAAATATGTGTAACAACCAAATTATCAAATCTTACTGGTAATTATAAATTAAATATGTTCATAATATTAATGATATGCGTAAATAGCGTAAGTTTGTATGTTTGTTCCTCTTTCAGAAAACTGATGCACAAATTTATATCAAGTTCTCCTCATGATTGTTCTATCATCTCTGGAATCTGGAATATTATAATACTTTTCACACTACAGGGCATAGCTAGTTAAAAATAAAAGGATGTAGGTAGCCCACAAAACGTATACAACTTCGCCTCTTTGGCAATTTCAATTACGCACGCCAAAAAAAAAAATTAAAAGTCATTTGCGATTATTTACGAATTTCATTATTGCATTTTCATTTATATAATCATACAATTTAGTTTTAAAGGAATTTAAGCTTACAGGTTGTGTTTTAAGGGTGGTTTTTGTGTGGAGTGCGAAATGTCGAGGAGATGAAAGATGCCGCCACCATTTGTCACTACTTTCGGAACAAGGTGCTGTGGTAAGTACTGGCCCGCCCTGTTTGCACCTTTAACGTAGGGCTGCCGCTTGACCTATATTGTATAAGACCGATACTACCAGAAAGGTACTTCTAATCTAAAACCTTATTGCAATTTTGAAGAGACATGGCATATCATTATATTACCGCATACCTATATATCAAACAGTATTTCACTTGATTTTTTAAAGATGAAATAGATAAAAAACACATATTTTGTTTAGACCCTCTTGGTCTAAGATGATAGGGGTTTTTATGTTATTTTATGATGTAAATTTTACTATTTTCACACACTCTTAAGCCACCTGGTTTCTTAGTAATGATTACTAAATTGCTAACCTACGGGGTCGGCTTGTCAACCTTGGTGATGATTCCTAATTTCTCCATGGCTTTTAGTTTTTTACGTAGAGCAGTAGGTATTAGAGTAGTTTTATCAATCAATATATTATGTAGGTTGATAACCTACTTAAAATATTAATTGATCCATCCCTACACGTCATTTATTCTATCCTATTTAATTAAATTGCTAGGACAGAATTATTTATTAGGAAAGATGAGTTTGTATTTTATTCAGTAGGTAGGTATATGAAACGATTATAAGAATTCTCATAATTTTGATATTAGTACCTACCAATCAAATAAAAATATTATATACTTGTAAAAATCCTTTAAAGAATATCAATAGATATTCTTTTTTACAAGTATATAATAGAAATCATACTTTCGCCCATGTCAATCCCATGGAAATAACACCATAAAGTATATTTACGACTGTTCAGACTTACCTAGAAAACTATATAAAAACTGATCTAACCGTTTCGAAAAGGGTTCGTCCACAAACACCGTAATACAAAATTTACATACGTGAATGAAAATACAATAAAACTTTACAGATGGCAACCCTATGGCCCCGATCGAGTTCTCTTTTTCACCGTCACACGGTGAAATGCGAATTTAATGGCTTCTCTTTTGGGACCATAGCCAATCGCTCGTCATCAAAATCGAGGGGAATTATCTTCTTCGCGTGGGTCGTTCGTATTAAAAGAGTATTTATATAAATATCCATGCTCTATAATGCTCTGGGCTGGTCAGTAAACAGGGAAATTGAATTTTTTTAAAGGCTGGCGGGTATGAGCATATTGGAGAGTCAGGACCTACCTATATCTTTTTTCTAAATAAATGCTCATAATATACTATTTAATTTACTCTTGATGCTGGGTATTGGGTACTCTTGGTGACTATCGGCGCACATAGACATTTACATAACTGTTATGCACATGAGTTGTCTACCCTCTGAGTGCAGAAGGATGATTAAATTTTGTATTATTGTAAATTATAATAAATTTAAAAAGTCATCGCTCCTAAATAAGAAACCAAAGAATGTTCAGAAGCCTACAATTAAATATAGAACAAAATATATATTCTAATTGTGCTCTTACGACTTGTGTGAGATTTGTATTTGATTGTGTAAGTAGTGTCACGCTGCATGTATGCATGTAGCCGAATTTGGCCGGCACGACCTAGGAGGTACCTCTCGCTTGTACGAAACCGGCGTAAAGTGATAGCTGTGCGTTTCGTGTGGTGTGTTATTTGCCTGTGGATTATGGAGGGTGGACGGGGAAAGAGAGCAACGCATCTGCATAACCTCTAAGCGAATGTCTATGTGCGTCGGTAGTCATAAAATGGTTTCGATTGGCCGTTTGCTTCCTTGTACTATGAAAGAGCTGAAGTTGATTCCTTAAGAATGAACATGATATTGTAGTAAAAGGTGCGTAGGTGGATACGTAAACGACGCGACGTAAGCGCTCGAGCACAACCAGCAACGTCAGCGCTTACTACGTTGGCGTTACTGTTTCACAAGATTTTTCTGTTTATTTTTTTTATCACAAAATTGCTTACTTAAGACTCTAGTAACATTGTAGGCTAATGTGCATGCGAGTTCTAAACGTCAAATCATTACATAGTATAAGATAGTCCCTTTTCGACGTCTATGTGTGTGTATGCTTAGATCTTTAAAATTACGTAACAGATTTTGATAGGGTGTTTTAATAGATAGAGTGATTCGAGAGGAAGGTTTATATTATGTAGGTATTAATAACTCCATTTTTGAAATCCACACGGCAGAAGCTGCGGGCGGAAGCTAGTAAATGTATATACGAACATAAACTGGCAAATTAAAAGGTTCGCGCAATTCATAAATAGAACAAAGTGGAAAATTAAAAAGTATAAACACGACGACACAAAGGCCTTTTGTCCGCAGCCCGCCATTACTGTTTAAAGACTATTTGCATGCGAACACGGAACGCGGACTATAAACAGCAATTAAATATTTGGAATAACTAATAACAGTAGGTCCGTGCGTGGATCAAACCACCCATTACACCCAAACGCCAAATCATTTACAAGAAAGCGAGAACCTGCCTTGTATTATTTACATAATTTATTCAACACACAGCCCTATGGTTGCAGCTCGGAAGTTTTACTGGAAATGTGTGAACTACACTCGTACGTCTAGAAGACCTTTTTAATATTAATGTTTAAATTCTTAAGTTCTTTTTAAAATTTAATATAAGTGAGTTACTATTTTACAACGTTTGTATTTATTTGGTAATAATATAGGTGGAAGTGACAAAGTTGAAATTACTGATATTTTCAATTATTGTAGATTAGGTAAATAGCTCCGACTGCTTTTTGAGCACTTATCTTATAAAAAAAAGATATGTAACTGAAGACACTGTTGAACAGAATTCTATTAATGTCGGACACACGGAACTCTATGTGACGGGACTTAAACCCTCAGAAACTCTCAGTCTGGGCCTTTTTGTAATTGCATTTGTTGTAATTTGTTGGAATTGTTGCAATTTTTAAGTGGCTGCAAGTTGTTTAAAAAGGTCTACCGTAGACATTTATGTCATCAGATAATGTGCAGATATTAACGTTTGATCTCTGCCTAGCTCTGGTCTCTGGTGAAGGCAATATAACGAAGATTTAAAGTTATATTACTCAGAACTTTCACATTTCAATCCATCCAATTCCAACATGAATTTCGCTCTCTAAAATAGAAAAAACACATCAACCAATTACACATATTTTAGGATAGACACCAAATATTGAAAATGAAATTTATATTTGCGATGAGCATTTTTTAGCTTGGATTATGTTTTGAATGTATGAATACACAAAACATAAACATTGTTTTAAATAAATAATACTACTGAACCATACATATATTAAAGTTACAAGCGTGTTCCACTGAGGGCACGATATAATCTCTAAATATTAAACTAATATTTAGGCAACGCTTTGCTCGAAGCCGCCTCATTTGAATAAGGTGCGGTTTCGTTGCCCCCGCATGTTTAATCACATTAGCTCCCAGTACACCCCGTTATTAAAAGCACAAAGATAAGTGTAAATAGATGAATAAATTATAGTGAAAATGTACAAAAATGCGGGCTCGAAAAATAACGGACTTTCGAAATTACAAAATTAAAAGTAATTTTAACGTCCTAAATGCTTTTGTACACTAGATGTATTAATTATAATACCTATTCAATGTTTTAATGTCAGTAATGTTTTTAATGCTGTAATACATATAAAAGTTTTCATATGTTAACATTTAAGTAAAATGAAATAACAATATAAAACTATTTATTTATTTTAATTTAAATGTTGATGTACACTGAATATACATTTAATTATTTAAAATAAAATAAAATATGGTATCCATATATTTTATTCCTTCCTTTTACCTTTTTATATTGTGAATACGAATATTTGTATGTGTGTTTGTTAGTATTTCAAGTAAGAAGTACTTGAGAAAATTTAAATACATGGATGGAAATTAAAGGCACGGATACAATCTGGGTCATGGATACAATAATATAAAAACATATTTTCATTCCAAAAAATGTACGATTCCCTTGCAATAGATTTTGCGAGGGCTAAACACGGGGCCAGTGGCGTGCTATGGGAGAGGCCTATGTCCAACAGTGGACTGCAATAGGCTGATGATGATGATGATGATGATGAAACACGGGGCACCACGTTTTTATTTTAATTTCAAAACCAAACCAAACCAAACCAACTTGAAATGTGTCTAAACATACCAAGAAAATAATCGACTTATTTTCCCATCCCACCAACCATCTAAAAACCCCGAACGCGCGGATGCGACCGTTCCTTAACATCGGCTTCGGCTGTAAATATCATAATCATAACCCATTAGACGGTAACCGCTGTCTCCGCGGCACCCTTTGACCGACTTTACTGCGTCTATTAATTGTGAGCCAACCTAATACCGGACAACGTCTTCCGTATTCAAAAGGGGTATAAATATTTGAGATCGTAAACGGGTGCGTTGGTGTGAAACTAGAAATGGTGTTTCGATACAGATCATAAATGTCATGGACGGTGAAAGGATGTTTAAAAAGCGAATGCATTTGATGCGTGGACTGATCTATTTTGGTGGAAACGATTTAAGGTACGCTGTTAGGATATGAGGAGTAAAACCATTATAAACAGTGCCGGTCGGTCAGCATAACGCTTTACCGCGCTAACCTCGCTTACGTCTCTTACGCGCCGTTATTAGGAAGTACCTAGACAATTTTCCTTTGCGTATCTGAGATTTCTGTAATACATAGGATATTTTTCTTTTCTATGTACGATGTAATGGGTTTGCATTGCAGTTGTGTTGGGTTGTCACGACCTGATTACTAGATATCTCTCGTTCACATAACATCGGTGTGAAGTGACAGTTCGTTCAATATATACTATAAAATATATAGTTTTCGTATATCTACGCAAATGTAGCTTATGTTCATGCACTATAATTTTTTTTTCAATATACTACTTACTCAGCACGTGATTGTGACATATAGGTACACTCGATATATCCACGTAGATAGACTTTACATGCGATTGCGAGCAAATGTAGCCTTTGTATAAAAAAACCAACAATAAGTTTTTTTCCTAAACACACGTCGTATCCCTGGGCTGTCTGTGTTTGTGAACTCTCAATAGAAAATTATTATATATTAGAGAGATGAGAATAGAAAATTATTAACGTAAAACTGTGTTACCGAGCGCCATATACTTTCAGGTCTAAACTCTAATTGACGCTTGTTGAGTTAGATTCTTTTGCGACCGCTACGACGTAGCACTGCTACGATTGCGTAGCGGTAGATTTAAAAGGAAGAAGAAAGAAAGAAAATGTTTTATTTGCCGGAATATGGGTACAAAAATAGATTTACATTACTTACTTACATATTAAGGTTTCCAACATATTCTGCCCTTTCAGCGTGCAAATATCTAATTAATATCTAAATTCTACATTATTAATTCATTTTATTATTATGTGATTACTATATTTTTATAAAGTCAAGGGCATGGCAGATGAAGTGTGATGATGTAAGTTTTCATTGTTGAATTAGAGTTAGGACAATTCTAATTTCCCCTCTTAATAAATCCAAACTCCATGTTCATAGTTCATTTTTTATCCATAATGTAAAAAATATTTATATCTATAATGGAAGAATAATTATAGCATCTTTAGTAAGATGCTAAGCTGCATTTTAGCCGAATTGGCCCAATGTGATCAGGAGGTACCTATCCATAGTAATATGGTACTGCTGCCAAATAACACCTATGCTATATTATGATAGAGCATTGGAGGGGAGAGAAAATGTGCAACACACCTGCATATCAAATAATGCGAATGTCTTGGGTTGGTAGTTACTAAAACCCTCCAATGGGTCGTTTGATCCCTAATAAAATAACTAAACAAGTTAGACATAAAAAGGTCTGTCCGTCGCAGCCTCTCAGCCCTCATTTGCCTCTAATCCGACAGCTTTTGTAATATCAATTTCAGATCGTTTAAATAATTGGAAAGTGTTGCGTGCAACAAGTTTGTTTCGTACAATTAGTGTTACTTACCGTGTAGTGCAAGCCACGAGAGGGGGCGGGCGCTGGAGACGCCCCCTCCGACCGCGCCAATGGGATGCGGCTGAGTTGTCTCCGCGAGATCACCGCCGGCGACGCGACGACATATTGCGCTTAGTGTGCTAAGGTATACGATGGCAGCGATTTTAATTCTTTTTTATTGCCAAACCAAGTGAAGATTTTTTTTCAGATTAATGTTTGTTTTTATTTGAGAACTAATTAATTGTAGTTTATGGCCAGTGACGGGACGAGCGTGGGTGAATTATGACACCGGTTGATGAATCACCGAGGTCACCGAGAGCCGAGACAATGTCGTAAGATAGACTTCATCTGACAACATTGCTGGTGGTGGTGACAACCACTTCCCTTCTTGTACTTTAGGTATGACCATGCAACCAAATAACCATTATCACAGATAATAAACTCCCAACTGATATTGACAATATTCAAAGATTCGTAGGTTTTGATATTGTTATATCTTACTATCGAACATATATACCTACATATGTCTACAGTAATCAGTCCCTTAGTTACTTATAATAGAAAGTTAGAGGCAGGATATTATGACTACCTGCAAACAGGTATCACAAGTTTAATATTCAACTAAGTACACACCGCTACGGAGTATCGTCATAATAATAATTACAATAATAGTTTCCCTATTATTATTTTCATTCTTGTAGATATTTAGTGAAAAGTTTGAAGTGATTAATCACCGTCTGTTTTCAATTTATGTTAAATCCGACAATCTGTTGTCTTGTAACTATGTCATATTCTCTATCCCGCTCCGCTTATGAAAAGCTTGTCGCCTGCACCACCGCGGCGGGATACTGCACCGCTTTCATAATCCAATTAAGAATAATCGTCGATAAACCGACAGCTCCGATATCGATTTATGCGGTGATATTTCAGCGTCGTTAATAAATTGACGCTTGTTCTTGCGTTTCATTGCGCGCCGTGTTCTCATTACTAACATTCGACACACTCCACACTCAGCATTGACAGCGCGAATCCAATATATTTGCGCAACGTGGCCTTTGATTGCGCGTATGTCAAATTATTTATTAATTGGTGTTATACGTTATGTTGGTAGAACTGCGCTGTGTTTTTATTGCTTTTATCTTCTATCACTAGCGTGGTACCTATGAGACCTTAAAACCGGTCAAGTACGAGTCGGACTAGCACACAAAGGGACCGTACCAACGGGAAGAGCGAGTATGAAAACTTTTTTTTTATTTCAATGGACCATTGAGTTAAACGTACTACGTTGTACATTTAACTCAATGGTTTTGTCATACATTTGCCATTCAACTGTCTTAAAACTGCGCTTAAGTTATAAACCACCCATTCCGATGTGTACTAGCTTTATTATGTAAAGAGTCATTGTTTAGTCAGACTCATGCAACTCAATAATCTAAAAACAGTGGCTAAATTATAAAACACCCATACAATGTGTACCAGCTTTATATAAAGCGTCGTTGTTTTGTCAGCAATCTAAAAACAGTGGTTAAGTTATAAACCTGCACCGATGTGTACCAGCTTATATAAAGCGTCGTTGTTTTGTCAGCAATCTAAAAACAGTGGTTAAGTTATAAACCTGCACCGATGTGTACCAGCTTATATAAAGCGTCGTTGTTTTGTCAGCAATTTAAAAACAGTGATTAAGTTATAAGCCTACACCGATGTGTACCAGCTTATATGTATAAAGCGTCGTTGTTATGTCAGCAATCTAAAAACAGTGATTAAGTTATAAACCTGCTCTGACGTGTACCAGCTTATATAAAGCGTCGTTGTTTTGTCAGCAATCTAAAAACAGTGGTTAAGTTATAAACCTGCACCGATGTGTACCAGCTTATATAAAGCGTCGTTGTTGTGTCAGCAATCTAAAAACAGTGGTTAAGTTATAAACCTGCACCGATGTGTACCAGCTTATATAAAGCGTCGTTATTTTGTCAGCAATCTAAAAACAGTGGTTAAGTTATAAACCTGC
>LUGF01044657.1:339860-350461 GCA_001625245.1 Calycopis cecrops
CGTTAGTTTAGTTTATTTTTCGCTCACTTATTTTTTTACCGCTCAAGTTATTAATACAGTATCTCATCGGCAGTCGCTCAGTTATTTTTTATTCGCTCGTTTTATTATTCCCCTAATTAAAATTTTGCTATGTTTTTAATATTTTCATTTAATTCTTCATAAAAAAGCTGAACGTCAGCTCAATCTGAAAGTAATAAATATGTATTTTTCGTAATCCCAGGGTCAATCGTAATAGGCATAAATCATATTTCTCTTTCATTTTTATATATTATTTTTCTACTACTAAAATTACTTGTATATACGTAATTCGATGTATTGGCAGTGTTCTGGTCGAACACTTAGGTGAACAAATAACAGATGGGTCAGAAACGCCACACAACGTGCGAGTGGAGGGCACATTTGGGAAAACCCTCTCAGCGAAGTAACAAAACCCGGATAGCGACAAGCAAAATGTCAGCCGATCCAGTATGATAGAAACCCATGTCATCAGAGGACCGATAAAGCGAAATGGTGGGACAAACTACGGTGAAACCGCGAGCATAGCACATTTTAAACATTTCAATATTTCTATACCTAACATTAAACTTAAATATTCACGTTTCCAAAACATAATCAACTTCAAACCGAGCTATTACTTCCACTAATAACATATATTGTCATTGTTTTCCAACCCACATTCGGTATTAGTTAAACTTTGTGGAACAGTACAATAAAGTTCCGAAACTTTGTAATATGTCTCTAACTACATAAAACTTCTGCCATTACACATTTAAGGGGTGATTCCGTTATGATACGGTACATTATGCGTATGTCTAACATTATTGTTATAAACCACGTATTTTGTCATGCGGGAAGCGCTGTCACAACAAACATTCATTTATTTTATTTTATGATTTCGTAACGCGCCGTGAAGCTCGGCGTTTTGGAAAGCCATTGTGTTGTTACAAAGATTCACAAAGTTTTAATGGTACGTTGTTATATATTGTGAATGTTTTGTCGCTATTCGTCCGCGACTTTCGACATTACTTTCCATCCATTAAATTCTCATAAAAAATATGAATTGATTGCATCATAGGCAACAAAGCACGGAAATATGTAAAAAGATAAAAAAAGTAATGAGAATTCTCTATGTACTGTATAATTAATCTGAATTTTATTATATAGGTATTAAAAAAAATCTAAGCCTTTTTTCATGGTAGGTTGATGGGTTGCCTTCCTTCACCTATCCATGGACAAACGAGCAGTCGGAGCCATGTTCATGACTACCGACGCCCATAGACATCAGCATAGAGGCTATACATATGCATTGCCCTCCTTTCTCCTCCCACACACGACACACACAAACCGTTGTTAAAGAAGAAGAAGAACTAGGTACCACCAAAAACAAAGTAGTAAAATAATCTAAGTATTTGTCAAATTTAGCAAGACGAGATTAAAATACTCTTTGAGTATTTTACTCTTACGGTTCCAGATCTTTATATTTAAAAATTTATGTTTGTTTGTATGCTCTTTATAAAATCGTAAACTATACATTTGATCATGTGATGATCTTTAGCAATGTTGTTGTGTATGAGCGCACGAAGGTTTATGAGTTGGTACAACAATTTTCGACAGATGGTGCCGCGCGTAGCAGCGTACAGCTAGTATGCAATAAACATTTATTTAGTATTTTCGTGTAAGGTTCTATGTACTTAAGATATTTAATATTATAGGCACCCTTTTTATTTTATAGAGAAAAAGTGTCATTTTCGTATTTCAGCATCATCACTGCTCTTTGACCTGCATGAGATGATAATTACGTTGTTTCACATGACTTTTAAGTTCTATACGTGCCTCGTGAAGTGTTTGGACAAACGACGGCAACGTACACATTCTCTGGCCATGCAAATACCGCGGTCTTAATGAATGCTTTACTTTTTTTTTTTTTTTTAGATAGAATGTACGCTAGCAGAACTGAAAGCCCAGTGCAGCTTCGTCTGTATGAGAGGCGAGTGCCCTAAGTTAGCTCGAGCCTCTGTAATTTGTGGTCGATGGGGGTGCAGACCCCCCCTTCTTTCCCAGCTAATCTGGGAGGAGGCAAACCGGAATATTGAGATTAATAGGTTATACTATTATTATCTTGGCCAGGAGGACAGCGGGTGTCCTCCTTTCCCCCCTCTGACGGAGGGGAGCAGCTAACGCGCGGCAGCTAAAAAGTGGCCGACACGGGTCTTGAGCTAGAGGAGCTCTATGAGCTATCATGACTGGGAGGAAATGAATGCAAAAAATATTTAGTCATTAATGAAGACCTTTAACTTTTTAATTTTCGAACAAAAGGACAATGTGTGCTAACGATGTCACACTTGATTTTATCAGCATGACCCCAGTAGCGTCGCCATTCCCGGTGGGACTGGTGTGATAACATCATTAGGACCCTCGTGCCGTCCACGCCCATACGTTTTGTAGCGTTTGACCCCCTCCATCCGGTCGCTGTTTGTACAAATTTCCTAGGGCCAAAAGGTGTTATTAAATAATATATAGCACTGCGTTTATTTTTATTATTAGTTATGTATCCCAAAATTACGTACGTTATTTTAGGGACGATATAGTAGAGGTACAGATTAATAAATAGCTACTACCTAAGTAGAGGTTTTTGGGTCTATATTTAGTATATATATTATTTTAATTATGTGATACCTTTCAAGAGCTTCTGTAATAAAAATCCATCAAAAACCTTTTTATTAATTCTACTTCACGTAACTTTGTGCAATATTATAAAAGACTGGTATTTAGTAATATGTTCCTAATTAATAAAAATATTTCACCCTCCGGTACCTACTTCAGAGTATGAAAAATAGAGAATGAAAGACGAGCGTTTATTCATCTACTTCATTTATCTACTCCAGCGATCGGCAAGATTTTGGCAGGCAATGGCCACAAGGCCGAAAAATAAACTAAAAGTGGGCCACAATTATGACATACCAAAGTATAGGTACTTAGCTCATTGGTCAAAAAAAACATTCACGGACGGCAAGTAAGTGGTCGCGGGCCGCGGGTTGCCTAGAGAACCCCAAGAGGTTAAAGAGATAAAAAGTAATTTCAGATCAAAATCTTCGTATATGTTACCTATGTCAATTTTTGATCATAACCAAATATGTAATCCCAAAATTGTTTTATCTGAAAAAATAACCATATATTTTTATATATAAAAAGTATTTAGATCATTTAATTTACAGATAAATCTATATGCAACACTATTATTTTTGGACAGATGAACTACGACCGTCGTGAACTTTTTCCGCCAAGGATACTGACCCGTCTGCACGCGTCTCCGCATCATTGAAAATATTTTCTTTAAAATTATAATGTCACGGATTACCGACCATAAACAATTGTCCGACATCAAATTGTCTAACGATCTACAACACAACCGGAACCCGACTGAGCACGCGTCTCGATCACTAATCGATTAGAAAAGCCCATACCGAAGCACGCACGGACGCGATTACACTCGTGCCTTCCATCCCATTATTAAATAGAACGTTTTTGTTTAAATCCGGGACGAATCGTAAATTTGAATACTGTTGTTATTCCAGATCTCGTATTTACGGTTTTTATTATATTTCATCATGCGACGGGAGTGCGGAATGCGTTTATCGGTTCACGCTCTTCGGGTTCAGTCGTTTCACGGTATCACATCACTAATTATCGATTAAAGTAAAGAAATCTGGGTGTATGTGAAAAGTATCATCATCATCAAGTTGGGTCAGTGTTGAATGTTATTTCATATTCGTTTTAATTCAATAGATAGCTTACAAAATTTGTGTGCGATATTCTATGCACCCTATTGTGATTATCTTTATCAAAACAACGGTGGCGCACTGTTCTGTAATTTTTTTTATTATTTTACTATCCTATAGTTAGGTAATTCATTACCACCGTGAAATAGCTGAATTACCACTGCGGAGCAATTACCCCCATGTTATATCCCCACAAAACATGGTTTCATATTGAAGTATGATCTTACTTTTTGGATATTTTGACTTTCAGGATAGGTTATATCTATCCTGAAAATAAATGAAGAAAGAATTTAAAGTGAAAAAAATGTATACAAATAAGATATTAAGTTTCTTTTAATTTTATATCTTAAAAACTTGATGGAATTATTTTTGAGAAAGGTAAAGGAGAAGACGAAGAATGACGTGGACGACGAGGCAGTCCATTGAAAACTAATAAATATCGAAAATAAAAAATTAGGAAACGAATAATGCTACTCGTATAAAGATTGTTGTATAATAAAAAGCAACAGATGTATATAAAAGTAAAAAAAAATAAAAAAAATAAGGACCTCACGTCTGTGGAGGAACACGCCTACCTACCACAAGACCACGAGGCAGTCATATCTATACTAATATAACAAAGAGATAAAGTGTGTTTGTTTGTTTGAAATAATCTTAAGTTTTAGTAAATGCTGATAGATCGTGAAAACTCTTTTACTAACCTAAAGCAACCCTATGTAGGAAGGATTTTTGTATAATAGAACAACTTTACCTAATTTAGTCCCTCAACTAAGGAGTCGCGGCTTGGTTTATCAATATCGAATAATTATTTAAGCTTTTAAAGAAATACTTTAGAGCTTTGATGTTTTAAAAGTTAAAAAAGTTTGAAGTTAGTTTAAAACTTAAATCAAACTAGATGCTTGGCTGTTTACACGTATTTTAACATTTATGCGGAAATTCGGAGCGCTATCCTACAGTGCCGACTAACCTTGATGAACCTATCTCGGACGTCTAGTCATGCGTTTCATTTTACTGCAGAAAGCTATTTGGAAAGTGTCAAAACCTTATCAAACAGCAAATTCTCGTAACCGGTCCACGTAAATACTTTGCCAGGTGTATTATAAGTCGAACCTCCAAATAACGAGTAATAAAAGCATCCGCGTTTTGACGCCGCGAACCGGCAATTTGTGAATTAATTCTATCACATTTCGCCGGCGTACGCCATTTTATTGTTCCTGACGCAATTTATTGTAAAGCTGATTAAGTGGCATCTTGTAATGTCGATCGACCTTTATTATCTTGATTGTAATAAACATGTCTTTATAACGGGATCGCTGTAATGTGGAGTGTCCACAAATATCGAACTTTTTCCTTAATAAGTATTTAAATTCGTCGAATTATTATGACATAGTACTACATTTCTGACGAAATATGATTCCATTCATTGCATAGCCTGACCCTAAATGAATGATTGTGTTTTTGTTTTTAACTGTTAATAAATAAATAAAAATAAAAAAAATCTGGTACTTACACGCACAAGGGATATTTCTGTTGTTTATGAAATCTAACACGTTGGTAACACTCATTTTATTTAGCAGTCTTTTTATTTTAGAGAATTGGAGTAATGTTTTGTAAGCGTGTAACAGATTTTGATTTTGATTTCAATTTTGATGTTATCTTTCTTCTACAGACTGTACGGCTTATGGTCGCAGCACACTGATCAATTCGGAAAGGGATCGTAACCGTATAACCTCGAGCCGCTTAGTATTCCTTGTATGAAACTACATACTTCAACGCACACTAATGGGAAACGTAAGGTACGATATCGTATCGTTTTCGCTTTTCTAGGCGAGGCGTTTACGATCCCTTTCCGAGTTGATAAGTGTGCGGTAATTAACAAATTTTAACATAGGAGATGTCGTTAGATTTGTATTTAGTTTGTTGTGCACGTTACACTGGGCAGGTACATACACAGAATATTTTAAGCAGCTGTGTTTTGCACTATAATGTTATAATTATTAGATCGCGACCGCTATGTAACAGCTGAATAGGACCGGCACGGTCGGAGGTGGAACTTTCGCTCGCATAACACCCAGGTGAAGTGGCAGCTAATTAATTTATTAAAGAATGTAAAGGTGGGATATGCATCAGCTTAACCTCTATACGGTTGTTTCTTATTTGGTGTCGGTAGTCATCAAAACGCAGCTGAATTGTCAATAAAATCATGATAACAAGTAATACAATAATTTTTACATAGGTAAGTTATTATTTATATTCCGTTGGTTCCTGTTCACACGAGTAGGCAAATCAAATAAAGCGGTTAATGTTTCGGTTATATTTGGTTTCCCACGTTCGTCCAAGTACGACCGGTTTAAATACAAATCAAGATCAGAGAGGAAGCCGAAACAAATCATATTTTCGGTAGGTATATAAAATATTAACCTATCTATATTATAAAATATATAAAAAAAGATTTCTCTCAGTATATTTGCATGTGATACTTTTCTTGAGCATTTGTTATACTTAGCTCAATTTAATATACCTAGTAAACAGTTTTAAGCAGGTATCTGTTTAACATCAGAAAGTGTATATAAATAAAAAATGTACCTACTCAAATTATGATAGTTATACCATCAATTACTTTAAAAAGAAGGTACCCAGTATTGTGCCTTTGCCTAGCCTTTTGACACCCAATGTCCTTAGATAGTCGCATGATTGGTATGCAGATGTGTTGTCTTTCTTCCCTACGCCTCGCTAATGAGCCACCGGAAAATTGAAAACCGTATAATAAGCGATGGCTGGGCTGCCACCTTACAACAGTTTGTATAATGTGAGCGATCTTATCTACCAGGTCGGCTGAATGAAATGTAGCATACATTTCATTCCTGAATGAATGAAATGTATGCTACATTTCATTCATTCAGGTCACTAGGTACCTTTTACAAAGGTCTCTCTCATCTAGTTGCTCTAACATAGGTATACCTTCAGGTCCTTCTGCATCACTCCCAGTCCAGCTCTACAGTACCAACAGTTTAATACAATCTATCGGTGTTTTTGGTGTACTGTATCGGTTTGCACGCGCATCATAAAATGCACCACAAAATCACGTTTATAAGTAGATACCTGGTTGAGAACATTACTCAAACAAAGCACGGATTGATGAAAGCCTCCAAGCGACAGCTGTCATCTTCGGAACCGCACCACATTATGATTACACCACTCCGAAGTACCCAGTAATTAAAAGGTCGTCTGAACGCATCAATTTTATTTCGAAGTTCGAACTTAGCCGAAAACGTGTAGCTAATTATAAAGGCTTGTAAACCACGGTTTATTTGTATATTTTTTAATTTGTAAACACAATAAATTATATTATAATATACTTAATATAAAAACGCATATCTCCTAAAGTATATCTCCTTAAACCCATTTCCATCTGTTTGGATTATACCTACCTATTTTTGAGATGTTCTTAACGCACCAAGCGTTAAGAACATCTCAAAAATATGTAGGTACTTACCAAAGACCTAGAATAATGACATTTAGCAACTAATAAGATAATACAATTAAAATTAAATTGAGATCTTAAAACTTAGTCATTTATAGGAAAATATTATATAAAAAAATTTGAAACTTATATATGTAATTCGTTTCATGCAAATTGATTGCGATGATGATCCTACAAAATATATAAGTACAGTGCGAGTCAGAATCACACTTAACCGGAGGCAGATCTACCTATCTGACTACTTAATGGAAATTAATTAAAATAATTATTATCACTGCTTAACTATTTTTTTATATTTACCTTATATTCATTTAACTCCAATTAAGTAGTAGCATAATATTGTAATAGTGGGGCTTGAAAACGGCTGTACGAAAATTAAGATAGAAAAATTATAAAATAAATACCTACTTCACCTTTGCAAATTTATATTTTCGTTGAAAAGTTAAATAAAATATTTAAATAATAAATTAATTTTATCGTAAATGTAGATTTTGCTCAATCATTCTTCATTTTCAATAAAATAATTCTGAATACATTTTTATTCAACTGTTCTAAATTCAAACTTGTTTCTTTTTTATTTCGTCAAACGTCGCATGACAAGAGCTATTCAGTTTGCCAATGCAATTTAAATCGCTACAAGTTTCACTTTTCTTGAGCTAAATCATTAATTTGAATTCCAATTATTAGTTTTATGATGCAAATTAGCCGTTTAGGTAACCGGCTACTATTTATTTGCTTTATTCAAATGTATTTTGTCGGCTATACTAATAAGATGATATATTGATCGTTTTACGATTTTGCTTCATTAAGTTTGATTATAGCCTCCGTGTTATTGACCGCTAGTTGATTATAAATTATATTATTGAACGAAATCAAAATTTAGTGAAAGTTAACACTTCTTAACCTTTTAGATTTATTCATTTTGTCTTTAAGTATTTATCATATTTTTTACTTCGAGTATTTTTCATTAATACGTTTAGATATTTTGTTTTAAATAAGTTTGAATTTTTATTTAAATATGTATATTTAATTTGATCACATTGGCATTTTTTAAGTTATGAATTTCTATATCAAAATTCTCTCAATAAAAAATATGTAAGTATTAATTTTTGTGACATTTCATTGTGAAAAAAATGCATTAGGTACATATTCCAGGCAATCCAATTCTATAAATCTCTACATATATAAAATTCTCGTGTCACAATATTTGTTACCATACTCCTCCTAACGACACGGCTCGACCGAATCTAATGAAATTTTGTGTGCAATCGGGTAGGTCTGGAAATTGGCCACTATCTATAATTTTTCATCTCGATATTTTTACAGGATAGAAACATACGCGGGTGACACCGCGGAGCGCAGCTAGAAATTTTATAATAATAAGTCTTAAAGCTATGCTGTATAAGATAGTATGCAGTCTTAGTAAGAGGTAGTGCCACACTGTATGCTTGCATGCAGTCGAATTGGGCCGGCACGACCGGGGAGGTACCTCTCGCTTACACGAGACTGGCGTAAAGTGACAGCTGTGCTGTCGCGTTTCGTGCGGTGTGTAAGTAGCCGGTGGCCCATGGAGGTGGGAGGAGAAAGGAGGGCAGCGCATCTGTATAGCCTCTATGCGGATGTTTGTGGGCGTCGGTAGTCATGAAAATGGCTCCGGCTGCTCGTTTGCCCTCCTATATCATAAAAAAAAAAGTCTCGTTTTATGTTGTTTATGATTTTCTGGTAGCATGGTGATTGAAAAGGGGAGCGACGTCTATGGGAGACTGTAACCATCAAAAAGTTCCGACTCCATTTGAGGTAGGTATCAATTAACTAATCTAATACATATCTTTATCATCAGGCCTGTGGGCCGCTATTCCACTGAGATCGTAATTCCACTTTACAAAACGCGACTTCTGTAGCGAACCTAAGATCCTGTTCTACTAAGATCCTTGCCTTTGTTCCTCTGAAGATATTGTACCTAAGGCAATTTTATTTTAAACAGGGTCTTAGATACCATCCGCATATCATCAGGCCTGTGGGCCGCTATTCCACTGAGATCGTAATTCCACTTTACAAAACGCGACTTCTGTAGCGAACCTAAGATCCTGTTCTACTAAGATCCTTGCCTTTGTTCCTCTGAAGATATTGTACCTAAGGCAATTTTATTTTAAACAGGGTCTTAGATACCATCCGCAATGTTAGGTATCTGGCTTATTTATAAAACAACTAGCTGATCCGTGCCCACTTTGTTGGGCGTTAAAAATAGGAAATAAGAAAATTCCATATAAACTTCACCTCCCTATTTCAACCCCTTGGAGGTTGAATTTATAAAATCCTATTCATAGTGCTCATTTACACCACAGAAAGAACCCCTGTGCCGAATTTAAAGTTTCTAAGTGCAGTAGTTTCGGCTTAGCGTTGATAAATCAGTCAGTCAAGTTTGTGATATATACATACAGATATTTTAATTGGTAGTTAGGATGTATCTACCTCTAATTAAATTTATATTAATATTTTATCGATTTCATTCGACACTTCACTCGATCATTATTAATTTCTTTTCGCACTTCATATAATCGATTCTATTGATACAAGAATTAATGGTAAAACGTAAAATACACGATTGGCAATCATAAATCTATTACACCCGCGATTTAACCTGTTATGACCTGTTATTAATGCAATATTCAATCTAAACGACATCGGATACAGACCAAATTGTACCATATTTGTATCTGTAATAATAGTTTCGACTCTACGTTTATATATTATGTCACTCAGGTTTATCTCTATACTAGCTGCGCCCCGCGGCTTCGCCCGCGTAAATTTCGATATCGTGGAAAATCATTCCATGGCATCCCTCAGGAACATTTTTTCGGGATAAAAGCTATCCTATGTTACTTCTAATACCTCCAAGAACATGTGTACAAAATTTCATGATGATCGGTTGAGCAGTTTTCGCGTGAAAGGGTAACAAACAAACTTACATTCGCATTTATAATATTAGTATGATAAATAAAATTCTCGTGTCACAATGTTAGTTACTATACTGCTCCGAAACAGCTAGACCGATTCACATGAAATTTTGTATGCCTATTGGGTAGGTCTGAGAATCAGCCAACATCTATTTTTCATCTAGATATTTCCATGCTATCGAAACTTACGCGGGTGAAACCGCAGTACACAGCTGGTTTTAAATGGGAATATAGATTCACGCATATCAAAGACTACCCATCTGCAGACGGTAAATATTGTTATATTTTGATAATTCAAAAAATGCATGTCCCAATAAAAATTTCTTAGATCCATAAAAGTTTTAACCCAACCGATTAACATCGTTACATTCGTCGTGGTCG
>LUGF01044657.1:355651-367666 GCA_001625245.1 Calycopis cecrops
AACACAGATGTCACTCTATACCAGTATGCTTGAGAATATCAGGTAGAGCACATTTTTTCCGCAAAATAGCTAAGCTAAATCTAATTTTTTTGTTTTGCTTACGATGAGTCCGAGTGAGCAGCATAATATGAGGTTTAGTTTGCTGTCAGAAAAAACTATATTACTTTTAAATCAGCAAATAACTCTTGGCAGTGTAGATAATAAAAATAAAGTAGATCCTGACATTAGATGTGTTGCTCTTCTCTTTGGTCATACAGAATCTCACATATCGTATGAAACGAGACGGCATGCGGCAGAGAGAGAGACATGATACGGTTTCGGCTGTTGTGCACTACTAGCCTACCACTACCAGTTCCAGTGAACTGGCTAATAAAATTTAGCTTCAGAAGCTTTTTAGATTTTCAAACTTATTACAACTTGAAGTTCAGAAACAAGAAACCCGATTACTATAAGAACGTATAGAATATACGTACCTACATACTTCCATACGTTTGATAAAACATTCTGCTTAGAAGAGTAAAAGGACAACTTCTGCTAAACCACACAAAATGCACATTCCTCAATGTTAAAGTATTAACATCATACTTATTCGTAAGCTTTAATATAAGTCCGTAAAAACATATAATATTAGGTAGGCATGGCGTTTAACGGCCAGTTTTCAATAACTCTCGACTGTTAAAAATCGGAGATAATGCCGCACGAGTTACTCTAAACTTCACGCACACATTGAATTCTAGATACCACTATATACTAATTTTAGATATCTTTATTTCATATCTCATTGAAAATTTGATTGATTTGTTTGTAATTATGTGTGAAAATATGAGAACTATTTGGGTTATAACGCCTCGTAAAGTCAGGCTTGGGCGTCAACAGCCTTTATGGGCGCTATTATCCTTAAATAGGCACGCAAAACTTATGTATAGTATATCATAATGATTTGTTTTTTACAGATCGGGGAAATTAATTCTTCTCTTTCCACACGTGAGAGAAGAGAGGAGTCATGGTCTCTGTGATGTTTAAGTAATAATGTTGTACTTAATTTCAGGCCATTGATTGACGCACTAGTCAGGTGCGTCATTAGCTATCTACGTTTAATAGCGCCCAATAATCATTTTATAACTGTCTCTATTTTTATTTCAAATTTCCTTAGATGTTGATGTTCATAGTTAAAAGCATCTTAGAGGTGAGATTTTTATGTAAAAGATGATAAGGTAGAAAGTACGAGATGTGTTATACGTGTTGCAAAATGTAAATATAGTAGTATGGTCTATATTTTATCATTTAAGTAATGATAATTATAATGCTGTCTAAAAAAGACAGTATAATATACTTTTAGGTTTTGTACGGCTCTAAAATAAGCAAATTAATATATGGGCGTTATTAAAAACTATAATATGTTCGATAACGCCCAAAACACGGTATTCAAAAGCATTTGTTTGCAGAATATTATATGACTTATAGCACTTATGTTTTGGTTTTCTGTATTCTCTTTTGTCAATAAAACTATTTTTCTTTTTTTTTAATTAAATAATTTTATTCAATAATATATTGATTTGAAGTTAGTGGGCGTTAATCAGTAACTTATACAAAAATAACTTCTACTTAACCAAGCTAAAGTACGTTTTACTCAATATCAAAGTATAATTTAATACTTATTCGTAAATTTCAATATGAACACCGTACAACACAGCACGCACAACATAAAGCACAAGAAAGGCGAGCTCTCTAGTATTCGGCGGTGGGCGGGGCTCTCGCGCTAATGCACGATAACCATCGCCTTTGTGTTGCCGACCATTGTGCGAGCTCTCAATAGACAAAGAGCCTGGCGTTTAACACTTATGAAACGAGTGATATATGAATTGCTTACCGGCGCGGCTAACGATTTGTATATTGTGTAAGTACATCTTGTATTGCATAAAATGCATGAACACTTTGCCTTTGACTTGCTTTAAAAAATTGTAAGTATCAATGAGCAAAAAAAAATTGTACTTTGACTTTATAAAAACTAGCTTCCGCCCGCAGCTTCGCCCGCGTGGATTTCGGACTTCAAAAATGAAGTTATTATACACATAAACCTTCTTGAATCACTCTCCCCATCAAAGGCTGTTGTGTAGTTTAAAGATTTAAGCATACAGACACACAGACGGCGGAAAGCGACGTTGTTTTAGGTATACAATGTAACGATGTGTCAAAGGTTTTAACGGCTCCGGCTGCTCGTTTGCCCTCCTATATCATAAAAAAAAAGGTGGACTTTAATAATTGTTACTGAGTGAAAAGGGAGGGTTGTTTTATTTTATGTATCAAAATGTACGTACCTAAAGTGCTAGAGCAGCCTGTAAATTATTATTAAAATGCAAGAAGTGTAATTTTATTTTACCTCATACTAATTTTAAGACACTATAAGTTCTCTTTTACCAAAATTGTCATAGCCTCGTACACAACAGTGGTGAATTTAGATTATTGATTTTTATCTTTTAATAAACAAACAAGAGAGAGAGAGTTAAATGATAGAGAACCAATTAATTTGGCACTAATACTCACCGTGCAATAACTACGTATATCAATTAGAAAACTGGCAACGAGTTGCACTTAAGAAAAAGTGGCAAGTTTTCACCGAGTTATAGTGACTGGATAATCTGTGCTCTCGCAATCAATTGGCACACAATAACCTTTGGATCGATTATGTGAAACGATAATTGTCTGTTTTGTGAGCGGCTCATGTTGGACGATAAATTAGGCGGAGTTGCGCCCGCTAATACTACAACACAAATATTTAATAACAATCTCTCGTCCTTCGAGCCGACCACTTATGTGAATAATATCACACAGAAAACTGTGGAGTGTGTGACTTTCCCGGCATGATATTCATGTAGACATTTAGCTAAAGCAAAAATCAAACTTTGGTAGTAGTACGGAACAAAACTGTGAAATAGTAAGTAGGTGAATAAAAACATTAAATACTTATTTTCACAATAAATTGTAATGTAGACTTTGTTTTTATATAGGTATGTAAACTTCTTGAACATGCTATTTATAGAATTCAATGCACGCAATGCAATGGTATCACGTTCTTCAAAAGACATCCCCATATAAAATTTGATTCAAATCGATTATCATAAAAGAAGTACGTATCCAACAAAAAGAAGAACCATCAAATATACAAGCTTAAAACTCTAATGTGTTCTGAGTGGAGAATAGATTCTTCTCAAAAACGTAAATCCTTTTAATACCTAAAAAGCATATCTCGATTTCTGGGGTGAGTAACTGAGTAGAAACTAACGAATAAAGATTTAAATTTTCTACATTAATATAGAAATTTTATAATTCAAAAAGCACCTCCACACCTTTCTCTGTCCGAGTTATCGCTCCACGATTGTTAAACATTATTACGACGGGTGTTGTTTAATAGAAACAAAAATATCTGGCGGCGCGCCTCGTGTTTGATCTCGAGGTGTTCGTCCGTCGAACGCGATTAGCCTTCTCTCAACGTATAATCAAATGTGCCCCGGGCTGTCTGCCGGCAATGTGACCCTTCCTTTCAGTGAGTCATCCATCTCACAAACTCTCAACCCCGGACATCTACACCAGTAACAAAACCAGCAATGAAAGTGGCAGTGTAAGTATACAACGCTGTTTCAAATTAAGAACATGGCAAGTGAATAAAACGGCCGTTACCGGCTGACGAAGCCTCTCATTTGACCGCCATTTCGGTGCAGTCGTAAACGTATCGACTACGAGCACGTTACCAACTGGAGAAATTGATATAAGTGCGTCTAGTAAGTGCCATTCATAATTTTTGTGTAATTTACACAAGTACAAAGGTTTACACCGCGGTCATTTACAATTTAAGTTCATGTTAAAGTGGTGTAAATCTTCCTATTTAATTATATATAACAAACAAAAGTAAGATATTCCTATAGTAGGTATTGGTACATGACTGTAGTCTAATATTATCTGAAAGAATACTACAATTAATAGTCATACATATTATCGCTATAGCATACACATTTTCTGTCGAGGAGTTGGAACTCGCTACGTTAACTTGATATTGTTTGATTGATATTGATTATTGCCTACAATTCACAGCCAACTAACGAAACAAGGTAACGAGTAGCCCTGGTTGTGAGGAAGGGTCATCTGACCCATGAGGTCTGACCGGTGAGCCGAGTAGGACAAGAAATGGAAGAAATTAACTATAGCGTCTATTAAATAAACTAAAATTAAATTTAACAAAACTTAAACTTAACACACCACGTTAGCCCCGTGCTAAGTACCTTGTACTTGTTCTTCGATACGTGCGCTTGGCATGGGGAGTAATCTAGCAAGAGCGTTACAAAAATCACAAAGTTAACATTCAAGTTCAAAATTCAAATTCGATTTAAGTTAAACTTTTTTGTATTTTAGAAATAAATACCATATGATATGTTGTCATTTACTACGATAATTAATTTGTTAGTAAATCAATAATTAAATTTTACTTCAGTTGTGTGGTCTAAAGTACATACTTTTTTAATGGACCGGATTAGAACCCGTGACCTCTGACGAAACATGCTCCCGCTAATCCCCCGAGCTCAATAACGTTACCACTGCGCCAGCCGATCGTCAAATCATTCATTTGATCACAAAAAATCTTAAATGTTAATATTATCACTTTGCAGTCACACAGTAAATAATCACTTATTATATCCGCAATGGTTAACCACCATAAAGCTATAAAATTTGTGGTTACCATTGCAGCTATAGAAAAATGAGCCATAAAACAATACACATGGTTATTTTAAGCAATAATTTTAGCGCAATTCGTTACATAGTTTTATTCAGTTCACTCGGATGCCATTCCTGTGCCAGGCAACTGGCTGCCAGTTGCGCCGTCTGCCGCGGGCTGGAGGTATATCAATTGTTTGAAGGATCCTTTAAAAATTACACCCCACGAGGGCTTGTTCTAGAGTTTCTGATTTATTTAAAGCGCGTTGCGCGTCCATAACAATAATTATCCGTGAAGCAGCTGATACTAAATCTTTTCTGTTAAACCGTTGGTGGCCAGGACGACAAATCTGCCTACTAAGCTCAGCTCAGCATGCTTAACTATGGGCAAGTACTTTTGGATTTGAGAGATATTTGATCAGACCGTAGCAAATTGCCTTGGTATCAATAATCCGAATTTAGCAAATACTCGCCTTAGGCTAACAACGAATGGAAAAGAGCACAGATCAAATGAAACACCGAAATATAGAGCTGGTGTTCTTGTCCTCTTGTTTTAGGCTAAATGATAACATATTGATGATGACAATAACTTTTCATCGTATAAAAGCATCGACTGCAATCAAAACACGAGAACGCAGCGAAAATACAAGTCGGTATGAGTAAGTGACCATTTAGAGATAATAAAATTAGTTTTTGACTGATGACGAGCGGTATTTTAACGATGGCCGGGCAGACGTGCCGGCGCAGGCGCAGCGAGCGAGACAGAGTCACGCGGCGGAGCGAGAGGGGAACAGGCAACAAAATGAACAGAGAAATGTTTGTATTCAATGTTTTTAGATTGAATATTGCAATAATAACAGGCCATAACATGTTAAATCGCGGGTATAATAGATTTATGATTGCCAATCGTACGTTTTAAGTTTTAGCATTAATTCTTGTATCAATAGAATCGATTATATGAAGTGCGAAAAGAAATTAATAATGATCGAGTGAAGTGTCGATAAAATCGAGAAATATTATTAATTTAATAGTAGGTAGATGGAGACTTCCAGTAGGTTATTTTAATTAATTGAATTATCTACTTATTTACAAAAGGCAAAACTATCTGACTTATCAATATACAGATATATAAACTGAAACAACTATATCTAGTAATTTTAAATTTGGTGCATGGGTACCATTAATGAAGTAAGTGAGCACCAAGAAAGAATTTTCAGAAATTTAACCCCCAGGGGGGTGAAATAGATAAACGAAACTTAACTTATGGAAAGCAGTGATTTCTTTCAAGTTAAACGCGGATGAATCCGCGGGGCATACATTATATTATTATTTTAAAAACTAAAATTAACTTAATCAAGTTTCCTAACTCTAAATCGGTACTTTTGGAGATCACGGATTTAATATTTTCGATTGCTTTTCCTTTAAATATTTTATTCAATGTAGCCTTTTAAATAATTATAAAAACATCAATATTTCTTTTCTATAGGATTTAGACAGTATTGGATATTTTTCATTATCCTTACAGCATCTAAGGGAAAAGCGACTTAAGTCTGCATGATCGGCCAAAGAATCTTTGAGACGTGCGGAGTACGACATCTGCGCTCCATGGTAGAAGTATGCTCTACTTAAACGTTTAAGCGTTGTTATCGACCCCATTCGTGTGGGCTGGAATGGGCTGCAATGCATCAATAGTAACATATCGCACATGTAAAGTGACGGAAAAAATATACATTTTAATCGATAAATACCTGTACTTTATGATACCGATTTAATGAACTTTACGGGTACCATTTGTGACTTTGGAAAATTAGAGTTGTTATCGACTTTGGTCGTATAGCTAGAATGGACAGGTGGCGTGTTCCTTTGAAGTACTGGGGCCAGGGGTCAGGATGGAAACCGGACCCAATTGTACGGTTCCGGCTTCGTAGTAGGGACTGTTGAAAGGCATCCGGAGAGTCAGTCCCCTAGGAGTTGAAATCTATCCTTTTCGCCTAGGTCAGCCGGTCGCTGGAGGGATCCTGTTGCTTGTAAATCCGGGACCCTCTATTATAGTGACTGAAGGCATCCGCAACAATAGTAATATATTATTATCACAAGTAAATTAACAGAAGCAATACACATTTTAATCGATAAACATAATATGACCTATCCAATGAACTTTAATAAATGGGTTGCTTACCTTTAATTAAAGATAAGTATTATCAAACTCCAAACGCCGACAGCTTCTTGTCTACTGTCGATATTAATTCCATCTTTTTCATCGAGTGTTCATAAAAAACAGATTAATCCGAGCGCGTTGCCGTAAACGGGGTTTTGGTTCCCAAACGAACTTCTTGTGGGGATTAGCGAGTTTGACGTGATGGATGGCGCTTCGTTTGGTTGATTGGTTGGGCGGTCGGTCGTTAGTTTTTAGAACGTATTTTATTAATGTAAAAAATTCGTTCTTTATTAATTACTGGAGCGTTCAAAATATAAATATTGTAAGTGCATCAAAAAAGGTTGGAGATATCTGACTGGTACGGTAACAGGTACCAATAACAGATGAGACAAGAAGGTATTCTATACCATGTCGCTGTTGTTGACTCTGTCTACAGGCAGAAGGGATGTAGGTAACAGCATTGGTGCGCTGGTAAGTAGGTAGGTATACATTGTATCTGCTAGTCCCACACAACTCGCACGAGGATCCAGTAGATCTAAATATACCTAATGTAAGAAAGCGGTCTATCGTTATCATGAAATTATAACTACTCGGTCTGTACGTTGCGATGTTTAGAAAAAAACAGTTATATTTTTAGAGGCAATAAAATGCTAAATGATTCTTTTTATAACACGAAACCTACAGATACAATTTGGTGTCCTTTTTGACGGTTAGGTACCTAAATTGTTGAAGATTTACTAAAATAGTCTTAATACGAAACGTCTTAATATTACAGGGATGAGAAGAGTTATAGCAAAAACGAGACAACAAAGAGATTGTAAATTTGATACGAGTGCTAATTTTGTTAAGCAATATTTAAAGATTTCAGATAGATATTAAGCAAGCCACTGCATCGGCTGGGTTAGCGAAGAACTAACTTGTATCTTAGAAGAACTTTAAATAGCCATAAATTGTTTAACTCAACCTATTTTGAAATTACTCTCTCTTATTGATAAACTTACTATTAAAGAAACTGTAAGTATACATTAATAGTAATTATTTATACTCTAAGATTATGACTTATTACTCGCAAAAGTGGCTGAGAAAATATAATTTGAAACTCTTTTTATATGTACTTCTTGCATGATTTTGTAGGTCAAGCGCCATCTGTTGTCTAATAGAGTCACTACCGTATATTTCGACAGGCTTAGATGCTTCTTTTTTAGGCCTTACGGGGAAAGGCATTTACGCACTGGAGCCGGTTCTAGGTGGGGTCCTTAAGTGTGTGATGGATCAATTGAATACCCAATAAAACCCCTTAGATGCCATTAGCCACCTAAGTTGCCATCTTTCAGCTACAGGCTCCAGAAATAAATTTAGAATTTGTTTCGTCGAGTCGTTAGTATAATTCTGCGGCGATTATACATCAGGATATTTTTAAAGAAAGTGTTTTGACCCATAGCCACCTCTGAGCCGCCTAATTTAAGCTACGCACCACCCGCGGTGGTTCGGTTGGCTAGACTACAACGGTGCTTAATAGAGTAGTGGGAAGTAGAGTCCCTACTTTCTACTAGGCCAAGTCTTGTAAAATACTAGGTAGGTGAGTAATTCTTATAATCTTTAACAAGAACGATATAGGAATTTTTAATTGCAAATGCATTGTGCTTACATTACATAATGCCCGTTGAAGCGACGGCTATCGATCATGAGTTGTTTAGTACGATTCCCATCTGTTCGGGAGAGGATTCTCCAGATTCCGGAACAGTTTCACGTCGTCAGGCAGAAGACTGTCTTCGGCATGTGCAACTGATGAATCGGGTAAGAGCATACTCTCCTGCTATGAAAATTAAAATGGAAAAGTTATTATTCAAAATAGAATTACAGAAATTACTTTTTGAACGTCAACAATTACATCTACCACCGGTTCAACCCTAACCCTGTCCTGAGAAGAATCGGCGAAACAAACTCAGCGGGCCTCATGATGTGAGGAGAAAAAAAAGTAAAAAATATAAAAAATACAAATACATTTTGCATATTATAAATGATATACAATTTATGAATTTACAATAATTATGTTACAGAAACAGCCTGGGAGGGTACCTAGTACCTACTACTTTTCATTTTCATTTTCAAACATTTTTGTCCGCGGCCAAAAATATCTCGTCTGTTCAGGCCTTAAAACAGATTACAGCCACAACCCTTTAAAACGCGTCGCCAAACGCCTATATTTCCGTTCAAAAGGCGGACTCGCGTTAATCCATTACAAAAAGATATTAATTTGATACGTAACATCCATTGATACTGAACCCCTTTTAGTGAATTGGTTCCAACAATATGTCGAATTGCTGAGTCGTCGTCACGGTGACTTCTCGCCACCGCGACAGTAATCGAGGGGGCCGATCCTGGCTCTTTGTCATCGCACCCTCCACCCCTCCCCCCTGTCCCGGAATACCGCACTTAATCCCATCGCATAAAACCCAAAACGGCCTGCCCCCATTTTTCGCAAGCGTCATAAATTTTATGACAATTTAATACAGCCGTAACGACACAATTGCAGGGCAAATGTTTTGGTAAGCCATAAATAAGCGGGATTACATACAGGAGATTGATTTTAAAATAGAAATCGCGTGATAAATATATTTATGGACAAGTCATGCCGTGTTACTCACTTAATAGTTTTATTTCCTGTGATTTATACGCATCTAAAAATGCAAGGGAATTCGAACTAGTTTTGCCGTTGATTTTTGAATTGGTATGAAGACAGCCACCAACAACAATTAAAAGATTTTTATTAGTGGTGTCCTTTCGGGGAGCTATATTCTGATCCGTTTTAATATTCTTCATCGGTGTCAGATCGCCAGAAGCGCAGGCAGTTAGTACTATGATAGAAAAAAAATATAAATATAAAAGTTTAAATTTTATAACCGGCTTAATCTATAACCTATGCTAATAAAACCTGAAGAACTCTCTATTCCGTCATTCTCATGGGACGGCAGTCCGACACGACCTGAGAGAAATCAGGCGCAGGACCAACGGCTTAATGTGCTCTTTGAGGCACGCGGGTGTAACACCCCCAACTTCCTGCCTCCGGAATGTTATTAGAAATTGAAAAATCCAAATAAAAATTGTTGGGTCGACCCGGGATTCGAACCCGGGACCTCACGTTTGTGGTTGAACACGCTTACACTAAACCCCAGGGCAGTCAGTCATCAATCCCAATCATTATTATTAGGTAATTATCATGAGTAGCCACGTTTAGAAGTGACATTTATATCCATGGCCTAGCACAGTTACAAATAAAAATGAATTACGTCTACAATTACCTAATAAAAATCCCTCCGAGTTGGTAAACAGGCTTTAATAAATAACGCTATAAATCGTTCACAGAACATTTCCCCGCAGTAAGTGAGAAGTGCTCTTAGCTATCGCGTGCGATATTTATTTAGGAGAGTGTAAGTGGGTTTGAGTGAGGACAAGGCAAATTGTGCACTCACAGTTCAAATGGCCCACGACTAATGCCCCGCCTCTCTCAGGGCGCTAACTAAATACTTACTTAGGAACGTACGGCGAATACGAATTGCGTTTTCCTTCTAAGTTTTCACACATTTTACAGCTTATGGTAGGGGCAGTTGGACGACTATGCAGTGGATTTAACTGGTAAGTCTTATTATAAGTAATAAGACTAGGTATTCCAACGAATACCTGGAAACTGGTGGAGTTAGACTTGAACTCACAAACAAAGCGCTTTATACCTACGGGGAAAGTACACATATTTTATCGTCGTTATCTGTTTTACAACTATAAAACAACAACCAACTACAAGAAAACGGTGTAAAGAGACAGCTGTGCTGTCGCGTTTCGCCGGTGGCCCTTGAAGGGAGGAGGAGGAAGGAGGGCAACGCATCTGTATTGCTTCTATGCGGATGTCTATGGGCGCCGGTAGTTATGATAATGGCTGCGATTTCTCGTTTGTCCGCTTAAACCTACAAAAAAAAATCGGATTTTCCTTTATCTATGTTGTTCTTACGAATTTTGCTAGCTTAGGCGGCCATCTCTGTAAAAACTATAGATAATTGTCTCTACACTATATTCTGCATCATAATATTGTTCTGTGGAAAAACACAAAACAAAATATAATGAAAAACAGTCTGCACAGACACATGGGCACTCTCTATTCACTCATTGTCGTATTCTTATGAGAGGAGAAATCAGGCGCCGCGCAGGACCGACGGCTTAACGTGTTCTCCAAGGCCCAAGAACCAAGGCAACTTCCTGACTCCGAACTGTTATTAGAAATGGAACAATCTCAACAACACCGGAGCCGGGATTCGAACTCAGATGTCCGTTTGTGATTGCTTACCTCCACACTGAGCAGCAATATCTATCGGTACTTATAACCTTATAAAATCATAAAATTTCATGATTTTAGTTCACCAAGAAGCACTCTCTAGGTTTCCTTGACAGCCATACGACATCAAAGTTATCTTAAGAGTTTTTTTTTATTATTGAAGTAAGGAGTTCCTTCCTTATAAACAGTATATGGGCACAATCAGTCTTTTTACTCCAGATTTACGATTGTTTCTATGCAGTAAATCTCGGAGAACCAATATTTGTTGCCTCTCCGTATTCCTCCCGCGTCCTCTGAACGATCCAGACCCCCGAGTGCTACGAGGTTCTCCGGAATCCGCAGGAGAGGATTGAATTGATTAAATTGTTTTTTTTGTGACTACCCAAAAACACATTTATTTGCTAAGCAATATGTTTTTCCCCCTTCCTATAGTTGCCAATGGACCACCGAAAACTTACAAACGAAACAAACAAAATACGAAAGATGCAGAGAGGATAATGAATAGACCTCATAAAAGATCCTTAATTATGCCAAGCTTTGGTTTCATCAAAACAGCCCAGCCAGGAGAGGAGGAATCTTAACTAGTTAGCAAAGAAAAGTGAAGAGTTTACTAGTTGCTGTCAAATGCAAAGAAAATTATTGGGTATTTCTTGACAGAAGGTGATATTACCTAACTCTTCACTTTTCTTTTTGTTACCTTCCTAATGTTATTTTTCATGCATTTATGAATATTATTTTTGATAAAGGCTAGTCAATAGTCATATATTCTTAACTAATAATTGGATATTCAAACTTTTTAGAAGGCGATTTAAACAAAATGGCC